>PVKA01006159.1:0-85405 GCA_004027165.1 Ctenomys sociabilis | reverse complement strand
TGGGATGCTCGATAGTTTCTTTCTTTCTTTTTTTTTTTTCTCTGTTTTTCTTTTCTTTGTGGTGCTGAGGATTGAGCCAGGGCCCGTGCATACTAGGCAAGTACTCTACTGCTGAGCTACGCCCTCCCCCAAGTTATCACAATGAGTAGAGTTTCATGAAGATAAGATGTATTGCATTACGGTCTATGAAGACACCAACACTATAAAATCACTACTACCACAAAGGTGGAATCCAAGATACTTAGGCCACAATACTTTTTCCCACAGTAGCATGGAAAATATTCAGGTCGCATATAAGGCAAACAGTTTGGTCATACTATCTGTACCAAGGAGAGGCTGAACCCTGTATTTTCCACATTATCTACAGAGGCTGAAAACATCCTCCAAGAGTTCTAGATCAACAGTTCCAAAGGGCACTATACAGAATAGGCTAAATGTTTATTGTCCAAGTGAATTAAATCTCTTATGTATGCAAAAATAATAATTTTATTTCATTTATTTTGAGACAAGGTCCTGATGTGTAGTTCAGGCCAGGCTTAAACTCACTTTGTCACCCAAGCTGGCCTCAAACTCATAGCAATACTCCTGCTTCAGCCTCCTCAATGTTGTCATTATAGGCATGCATTAACACCATGCCTGACCTAAGGTTTATATTTTTAATTATATACATTTTAGTTGTATATTTAGTATAAGTATTCAATATGCATTTGTAAATGTGCAAAATAAAATGTTAAGCAGACCTTCATAGATCATAATGAACCAGAATAATTCCTGAATAATAAAATGTTTGAGGGATATTAGTATAAAATTATTTTATTTTTGGAGTGTGGGACATTCCATTTTAAGACACAGGTTCTACTGCCAACCAGACTGCCCCCTAACCTGTGAGATTGCATTATCTTCATTGTGAGATACACTTTGACTTGGCCTAGGTATAGATCTTGGAGCACTCTGGACAGGATGGGCTACACTCAGGAAACATGCCGTTCTGTCAGGGAAGCATGAGGAACCATTATCAGCTTACTTTGAAGTATGACTGCTAAAGTTTCTTTATCACACTAAAAATGAAGATGGGAAAGAGACTATAGAAGAAACACTCCAGCTTTTAAGCCAGGGGGTCTGCAGGAAAGGTCAGAATTCTGCAGTCTGGAGTCTGCTCCAAGGACATAGGTGAGGGAGGCTGACAGGCTCTCGCCAAAGATCAAAAACAACGGACAGCAGCTTCTTAAATGGAGAAGGCAAAAGGCTGTGCCAACTTCAAGCCAAACTCCTTTCACTGCTGCAGTGTTCAGAGGTGCCTCACAGTGCAAAGCCAGTCTCTAAGAATAAGCTACATGAAATCTGTGGTTCACAAGGTGCTACAGTAGCACAAATGCAAAGCAGCTCAACACTTTCACAATCCCTCACTGGCAACCACAGACCAAGACTTTGTTCTTTTAAGGGGCAATAGAGCGAAAAATCACTCTTGTATCTACTCCTTTTCAAAAGCAGACAATGGCAAATTGATATGGTACATAAGGTTTAAATTTGTGGAAAGGTTCCTTATTCTGCTGTTATATTTTTTTCAGGAAATTATTTTGACTAGGAAAATATAAAGAGTCATTAAGTTTGGGGAAGGGAATTATGAGACAAATTCCCCAAAGAATATTTGTGTTTCATAAAAATACTCGTTTTATTTTCCAGAGTACACTCTGCAAATCATTTACTTTTTTCTTTTTTGCTATACCAGGGATTGAACTCAGGACCTTGCACTTGCCAGGCAGAGCTTATTCTACTGAGCCATCTCCCCAGCCCAATTTACTTTAAGAATAAATATAACATTTATTAATAGGCAGAACTTTATTCATTTACCCATTTATTCAGCAAACATTTACTGAAAAACTATTATGTACAGATACTGTTCCAGGAACCAAAAACCCAGCTGCCAATAAGACAATTAGGTCTCCATCCTGGGGACTTAGCTCAATGGGAGAGTAATTTGCCTAACACTTGCAAGGTCCTGGATTCATTCCTAGCCTGGGAGAAATAAGGCAAACTGGGTTGTTTTTTCTAAGGTCACCTGAGAGGAAAACAAAAAACACAGTCATTCTCTTTTAGTGTGTAAAAATGTGAAAAGTTAGGGTACTGAGTACTAGAGGGAAATCAAGCAACAGTGACCAGGTAAAAGAAGAGGACATAGGTGTGTGTGTGGGGAGCATTATGGTGCCAGTGCTCTGGGGGCACCTTGGGAGCACAGCGAGTGGGAACTGGGGCTGGTCTTCATTCAGGGAACACAGCAGCACTCACAAGCTCATGGCTAGCTTGTAGTGTGTGAGCGCCTAGAAGGACAGAAGACAGTGGCTGCTGGGTCTGGGTCACTAGGCAGGACCTTGCACAACAGAATAAGGGACCTGCTTTTTATTTTTGCGGAACCGGGAATTGAACTCAGGCCCTTGCACTTGCCAGGGAAGCACTTGCTCCACTGAGCTGTCTCCCCTGACCTGCTTTATTTTAACAGTAATGGGGAGCTCCTGAGAATTTAAAGAGGGGGGATATAATCTATGTTTTGAAAAAGGGGTCACCAGTCCACTGCTTTTGTTTTAAAAACATTACCAGCACCAACCCCACTCATTCCCACACTTCCTCCCACCCAGCAGCTTAACTACAACAGCCACAGCAGTGATGGCAGATAGCAAGTAGCCATAAAGCTTATTTACATTTGGCTCCAACTTTCTTTCCTCCACCTTCCTTTTCCTCCCTGGTACCAGGCAATGAAACCAGGGAGTACTGAATTATATCCCCAGCCCTTTTAGTTTTTTATTTTTTTTAATTTTGAGGTAATCTCACTAAACTGCCCACTCTAGCTTTGAACTCATTCTCCGGCCTCAGCCTCTCAAGTAGCTGAAGTATAGGTGTGTGCCACCCGGTCTGACTACTACCTTGCTTTAAGAAGAAATGTACTGAGCCTTTTGGCTACTGTGTGCAGATCAGATTGTAAGAAGGGAAGATGACTATGAGGAATAAGTTGGAGGAAAGTAGCATCACTTGCTGAAAAGGGAGGCATCTGTGCACAACTTGGTTAGTGGTTGGAAGCTCAGTCTGATGGTAGGCTCTGTAAACCAACTCATCACTAAGAAACTTCTCCTACCTAGATCTCCACATGCCAAGGTCCAGAGCTATGAAAGGCAGAATGGTCAAGAAATAATGTGGAATTTTGTAAGATATGTTTATATGTTTGGACTCTATGCTAAGAACATGAAGAGGTACAGAAAAATTTTGAGGAAAGGAACCTGCTCCAATTTTAAAATATCCTAGACACCAGCTTCCAAACCCTTCCTTCCCTAGCATTTACAGTAATATGTTCAAGTCATTAATGACAGGTGAGCCTCTGGGTATCTGATCTCAAAGTGGATGACCATCTGAGACTCAGTCAACCAGTACCGTACCAGTCCTGACATCCCAGGCCCATCTTTCCACAATAGGTCAAAACTTTCGGGGGTCAAAACCGCTTTCACACCCCAAGAACTGGCCTAGACTAAAAGTCTCTAGTGCAGTATTTATCAGATACAGTAATTTGGGGAGCTTTTTTAACATACAGAAGAGCATACCCTAATCAGACAACACTGAGTCAGAATTAGGGATGGAACCAGGTATTGGTAGTTTCAACTGTCTACCCTAAGAGGTAATCTGAAGAGGATTCCACTAAAAATCACAATTTAGTAGGAAGGAACCATCTCAGTTAATTCCTTGAACTTCCTAGGAAGTCTTCTGGAGCAATAGATGGACTGAGGATAGATGGCTAGTAGGTGCTTATTTGGCTGAAGTCCATGTCTAGCTATGCAGATTATGTCTATTATTGCACTTGGGAAGAGGCAAGGACAAAAAGTGGTTGACGAGCTGGGTGTGGTGGCACACGCTGCTCCTCGCTCTTAGGCTAAGGAAGGAGGACCTCAAGTGCAGGCCCAGTCTCTAAATAAATAAGTAAATAAATAAATGGGCTGGAAATTTAGCTTAGCAGAAAGGTGCTGGGACCAATACTCTGTGCTGGAAAAGCAAAAAGCAGCTGATTAACTGGTCTATCAAATCACTACGTACTGGAAGGATAAACGCAGCAGAGACATAAATTCTTGGGGTATCTTATTCTAGTCTTTTGCTAAGAGAAGCAAGATGAGTTCACTAGGCCAACTTGAAATTATCCACCTAGTTTTCATTAATGGCAAAAAGAAAGAGAAGAAATAGAATCTGTAGAGGGCCAGCCAAATAGCTCAGTAGATTAAAGTGCCTCCTTAGGCAGATGTAGTAGCCAGGGTTTGATCTCTGCTGCACTGGCCCCACTCCTGGGCCATGACTGAGACTGGGTGTGGTGGTGCGTGTCTATAATCCCAGCTCTTGGGAGGCTGAACACAGGTGGATCACTGAGTCCAATCTACGTAGTGAGACCCTGTAGACCTTCTACTAAAATATAAAAAAAGGAATCTGTAGAATATGAAATACCTATTTACCCTAAAACCAAAGATGGGTAGTAGCTAACAAACTATTCCCATAGTAAACTCTGTTTAACAGATTCTTGCCCAACTGGAAAGAAAATTCATTTTCCTTGGGAAAATTTAAGGAGCTAACCACTATATAAACTATAAGAACAAGTGTATTTGAGAGTGATAATCAACAAATGTTTCTTGATCTACAGAATGCTGTCTTCTCAAGTCTAAAATACACATGGATCGATGGATATTCAGGGTTATTCATTTATTTTTGACAAAAAATGGGCCAACGGATGTTACAGTGATTAGTTTCATAAAACAAGAGCCCAATGAGGCACTGAAAAATTATTAGCTGCTAACATTTTGTGTTTATATTCTTGGTTTATTTTGGGTTTTTGCCCACTTGAAATTTTTTTTATCAGTAATAGTACTTACAATTTGAGGGTTTTGTTCTCGCTTCTTAATTACCAACATATAGGGTTTGTTTCAATTTTTCAAATACATAATACATTTTCAGCCTAGGAAAATGTATGCTGCTTACTTTGAACATTCTATCTGTCTTGCACTCTGAAGAAGTGATACTTAATGGACTAATTATTTAGACTTGAGTGCTAAGTAAAATTATATAAGCAAAAAGTTGGAATGAGAGAGAAAACAGCACTATTATGAAAATCTATGAAGTGGGAGAGATCAGTGTATACCCAAAATTCAAAGAGGGTTGAATGGAGGTAGTGATAACAGACAGGAAAGAATGCAGGAAATGAACCAAAAAAGCAGTCTGAGATCACATCATTCAGAGGCCTACATGTCATTAGTGAATTGAACTTATTACTGTAAATGAAATTTATATGTGAAAGAGAATCAAGGGCTTGGAAGCTGGTTTCAAGTTCACATCTCTGTATTTATTACATGTGTGATCTAGTATTACAAATACTCCACACTGTAAAGAGCTGGAATTAAATGGTAATATATATATATATGAAATGATTAGTGTAGTATTTGATGTACTGTAGTTACTCTATAATGGTAGCTGTCATTAATACAGATTATTATCCAACATCCAAAAAAGATTACACAATTAGTGAAGTAATAAACACTTGTTGATGAGCATATTTTTAAAAATAATGGCTATCAGACCTATTCTATTTTTCCAAATACAGGTTACTCAGTTTTCTCTTCAACATTAGTCATAAAATATGTATTTTTGTGTACCTGAGGCATTGAACCTCAGACTATCATCAAGCACAAGAAAGAACTGAAAGCAGGATAGGAGATATCTATTTCTAGGCATGTTTAATTTTAGCTGATTTTAAATAAACTTACCATTAAAGTATATTTACTATCACATATCTTAAAAGCTATGGTATGGTGCTGTACTCTGAGAAGAAAAGGAAAGTTGATACATGTAGTCAACTACCTTTTCATTTTGGCAATTTCCAATAAATTTAGTTTGAGAAGAAGTAAGCCACTGTGGTAATGCCAAGTGCTCACAGAGTTCCCAGTAACTTTCATTTTTTTGATATTAAGGAAATTATACAAAATGACACCAACTTCAATAGTATGCTACAAATTCTTACCAGCTCGGATGTGATTCAGCGAAGCCAACATCCTCAGCATGAAAGAGGCCGGAACTGTAATGGTGTTTCTAGTCTCTTCCAGCATGAGCTCATTTCGAGTTATAACCTACAGGCAAGTTTAGCAAACACAATCAAAATCACAGAGTAATTTTAGTTTTCCTTAAAGATTATAAAAACAAAACCTAGCAGATTCTGGGAAAAACTGCTTCACTCTTTACATGTATGATGCCTGTATTTCTGCCTTATAGCTAGCTACTCAATACCAAATCCTTACCTTATCTTACATTTAAAGAAGACTGAACAGACTACTTCTCTTCAACTGGTGGAAGAACAAGAATTAAACTGAGCTTTTATGTGCATAGTTTGTTTCTCAGAGCAGTTCATTTGCACTGCTCTCGTTTTCTCTGTCTTGATACTTTCAGTAACATAACTGTGAATTCGTTATCCTTGGGTCACTTCATCCTTTGAAAAGACCTTACTTTGAGGCAAAGCAGTCTTGACAGCTGAACTTCTGGGCAAGATCTAGCAATAAACTGAGTTGTAAGTACTTAATATTCAGGAAACCTAAGGGACCTCACATGTTATCTTTTTAATCCAGCCCTTAGTCTGACCAACACCAAATGTTTTACAAATCTCTAAAAAATGAACAAAAGCCTGTGACTGGCATGAAACATCAGCCTCGGTGCAGAGCAGGGGTTTCCAAGTTTTTTAACAGACCCTCATTTTACTACACAGTTACACAGAAACCCACAAATAAGAACTCTGGTTGAAACTGAAAAGTTATTTTGCTTTCTTGAGACAGGGCAGCCCAGGTTGGCCTCACTTTTTGGCAGTCCTCCTGCATCAACCTCCTGAACGCTGAGACTACACACATGCACCAGCATGTCACTCTTCTATTACCCACAATCCCTCTCCCAACTCTGTAGGAAATCTAGGATTCACAGAAGTCAGAGTCAAAACCTGTTTTGATAAGAAGGTAGGGAAATCTTAAAATACATAAATAATCATTCATTCTGCTACTGATTCTAAATGACAAAGCCTCACTTCCTTCTTAAGAAAAACCCAAACAAAAAATGGCTTTACAATGATTCAGGAGGATCACTTATGGTAAAACAATTTTCTTAAAAGAATTTTTAATGATCATTAAAATTATATTCAGCACGATACGTAAAACTTTTTTTAACCTACAACATATTTGATATTACTATTAATAACTAGCAAGATACTATCTTGAAAAAAAAAGATACTATCTTGACTTCACCTGTCTAGTATTAAATGCATGTTTTAAATTTTTCTTTCTCTTAAGCTTTTATCTCAAGTGCATTAGTTTTTTTTATGTTATCGGTAACATGCTACCATTTGTTTGGACATTTTAGGAACAAACTGAAACATAGTCTGTAATAAGTATAATAAAAAACTTACTTCATCAGCCAGTTTGCGATTAAAAAATCTTGACTCCTCTAGTGGTGACCAGATCTTTATGTCGTAATCTATGCCAGATGAGGCTAGAACTAGAAATAAAATTTGTATGTTACTATAAAACTAGAAACAGGCAATTAATTCAAGACACAATACATATATCAAACATGTATGCATATATAGTACAAAATTTATCAGAAATGAAAATGGTAACTATACATTTTATAAAGAATATTATTCTGAGCCAAGCATGGTGGTGAACACCTATAATCTCATTACTCTGGGTGGTTGAGGCAGAAAAAAATCCAAGTGTGAGTTGGGCCTGAGCAGCATAGTGAGAAAAAATATATGTACACATACATATACATATGTACACAAGTGTGCCACACACATGAAAGGGGCTGGAGTTGTAGCTCAGTGCAAAGACCCTGGGTTCAATCCCCCGTGTTATATAAGAGAAAATATTTTTAATATTTAAAGATTTCTTGAAAGCAACCTAGAAAATGACTTTGAGATCATCTTTTTAAAATTCTGTTTTGTTTTGTTTTGTTTTCATGATACAGGATAGCCCAGATTGGTCTTAATCTTTTGGCAATCCTGTGTCAGCCTCCTAAATACTGGAATTAGAGATATGAGATACCACATCCATCTCAGAATAATCTTGAAGTGACTGAAGTTTCTGCTTTATTCACTGTTCTAAGTGGCAATTTCAAGCAGAAGGCAAGAGCAAGACAACGTTCTTTCATACTGATAATTGAGGTACCAGAAGACTCCTAAAAGACTTAGGCTCCACTCCTGGATGCACTGAGCCAGTGACAGAGTCTGAGCGTGGTGGTGCATTCCTATTATCCCAGTGCTGGGGAGGCTGAAAATAGGATGACCACTACGAGCCCGAGCTGCCTAGTGAGACCCTGTACCAAATACATTAAAAAAAAAAAAAAAAACAACTTAGAAGTTCACTTCGGATAAGTGAATTCAGTCATACCAAATCTCTTGTAGCTGATAAAACCTAGAAGCAGTATCAGAAGAAATTTTTCCTTAGCCTTTCTGCTAAAAGCAGATCCTTTGTAAACCCAAGCAAGTTATAATTGACTATAGTGGTATTTCAGATAAAATGGACAATCTTTTTTTTTTTCTTTTGAGACAAGGTCTGGCTGTATAGTTCAGACTGGTCTTAAAACTCATTATGTAGTCCATATTGGCCTTAAACTCAGGGCAAGCCTCCTGCCTCAGCCTCCCAAATGCTGGGATTATAGAAGTGTATCACCATGCCTGGCCTGGACTATTCTTACAATAGTAGTAACTAGAAAAATACTGGAGCTGATGAATCACACAACTGCTAGCCCTCCTCTGTGAAATGCCGTCTTACTTGGGTCAAATGGATGTGGCTGCAGACAGTTCACCACGTGATTATCTGCTTCCAGGAGCATCAAATGCTCCGCAGTGTGCCGATCCCAGATGAAAATATGGCCACAGTCAGAGCCGCTCATTACAAAGTTAGTACCCCAGAAATTGGCTTCTTTTATCTATTTTTAAAAAAGCAAATTATAAGAAAATTCATATCAGTTATTAAATAGCAGGCCTTTTTGCTAACATTTGAAACACTGTCTTAGAAAATAATAAAGTTAAAAACTAAAGTTTGTTTTCCAGTAACTTAAAATCATGACAGGTTGATGAGCATATATAACATGAAGTAAGAAATAAAAAGTCCCCTATTAGAACAGAGACTTTGGTTTGTTTGATGCCATATTCACAGTGCCTGAAACAGTATGTAGCCTAAAGTAGGCATCCAACCTTGCAATGAGTAAGTAGAATTTGTGGGTTTTGACACACCAACAATATGCCTTGAAGCCCTGCAACCAGGGAGGCTGAGGCAGGAGGACTGCACATTCAAGGTCAGCCCAAGCAACTTAGACCCTGTCTCAAAATAAAAAGGGCAAAGGATGTAGCTCAATGGTAAGTGACCCCTTGGTTCAATACCTAGCCACCACCATTCATACACATACACTAAAGAAAGGAAACTACACATATAAACTTTCTAAACACATACTTGAACTTTCAAAATATCTTACTTTAGATTTTTAAGATGAATTCAAAAAAGAATTGTATTTTCTATTTTTCCAAAAGAACAATTTGTTCATTAGTTATCAGAAGCTCGCACATCAAGAAGGAAAGAGATGTTGCATTAACGAAGCAATGAAACGATGACATTTTCAATAGATACGTATCAATGAACCATCAAAAACTCTCTGTACTTCTGATCACTCATTTTGTCTGCAAATGCTACACTGCCACTTCTGGTGCTCCCATGGGAGAGGGGAGCTGGCTCTGTCGTGACTTGCTCTATTTAATTGACTTCTTTTATCCCTATCCCCTTTAATTATTTTAATCTAAATATATAACCAGAAAAATACACAAAATGTAAATTGGCTGTTTGTACTATTAGCATGTTTTCTAAAAATGATGAAAATGGTAGTATGAATGATAACCAGTGACAGCAAATTAATTCCCTACCTCAAGGTCAAGTTTCTACATAGGCTCTGCAGAAAGCACACTAAAATAGGTAAAACAATGAATATATGACAACACTTTTTAGATATGAATGGTTCAGAGCAACAGGAATAATGATCTTGAGAGATTTTATTAATAAATAATATTGCACTAGGTACACAGGTCGATGGATTTTAACACTAAAACAGATCTCATGAAATAAACTGCTCTATTCTTCATACTTTATAGATGAGGCAATTAAAGCCAAAAGATAAAGTGCCCACAATGAAATTTCCCTTGTCAATCTTAAAGAGGGTATAATTAAAGTACTCTATTTTATAGTCAACCTGAAGTTTGTAAATCCAAGTCCTTCTTTTCAAAATTTACAAAGGATGATAATATGAGCTTAAAAAAAATAGTGACAATGCAGGTAAACAAATGTGAATAAGAAAAAGTAAAATAAAGTAATGGTTATCTGAACATACAAAATTTTTTTTTAAAAACCTACATACATCTTCAGTAGAACTGTTGTAAAAACAATGAACTTTCACATATTATAAATCTAAAAGAACCACAGAGAAACAGAACTCTGAGGGTTCAATAATGTTATTTTACAAATCATATGGCAATATGAAAAGATAATCATTATAGGAAAACATCTATATGATGAAGTTGCAATTTCACACAAGAATGCATTTGGTACCATTGTCCTGGAGTTGCGATGACCCTTATAGACCATCTTTACTAGTGGTCTTCTAATATTCAAGGAATCCAATTCTTCCATTTCTTTCCTTTCTTTTCTCCGCCGGAAGAACTCCTGAATACGGGCAACAGCAGAGCGTCTATGTATTCCATATCAAAACAAAAAGCAGAAACAAAAATCTTTTACAAGGCATTCCAGAATGACATCGAGGAATTTTAAAGATCACAGTGTACAATATATATTAAGTACACTATTTTAATAAAGCACCCCAACCAAAAGCATAAAGCAGACACAGTGAGAGTACATTAGACTAGTTAAGTTACTACATCAAAGTATTTTAGTTAAGAGATCACTTAGAAATTTGATACGGATTGACAGAAAGTGGCATGCAGCACACTGGTTTTTAAAGGACTATTCTATAAAATCATTAAGACAGACAAAATTTATAAGCAACTTCACTACACATAAATCATACTTAATGTTCTTTATTCTCATTACAAAGAGGCATAAACAGAAACCAGAAGAAACTATGGGCAACATATAGTACAGGACAAACTAATATTTTGAGATTATATTTAAGACACTCCTTAAAGATGTTAAGAAATAGACATAAAGTATTAACATATAAGGAATAAAACAAGGACCTTCAAATAGCATCTCTTCCATAGAGGATCCATATGGAATAAGAATTTATAGATGATGAGGTAGATTTTACTGTTCTAAGAAGAGAGTTGCTAACAGAACTAGGGACTAAAAAATAAAGGTCTCTTATACAAATAAATTTTAAAAAGCTAAAAATACAACTTAAAAATATTTTCAAAATTAATTTTACAATAAACTTTCTAACATGATATTTGTTAATTTTGTAGTTTAAATTTATACTTGAAACATATTTTGACATACATGATTCAGAAATACATGATACTTAAAAGTTGACAGTTTAGTTAGGAAAACAAACCACACAGAATTAATGTACAAAAAGATGATCAGTCTCACTAGTCATAAAATAAAAAAGTTGCTCTCTGCTTAGATTGAAAAGATTTTATGTCTATCAGAATGGCAAGCATTTAGACAAATATGCAATATTGGTAGGAGTTTAAACATGATTTCACATATATTAAAGAAAGCACATTCTTTTATTATAAACATTCACTGAAGTACAACACAGAAGCAGGAAGATACAAAATCATAATGTACAGGTCAGTAAATGTCACAAACAGAAAGGCCTATGTAACCAACATCATTACTGACAAAAAGCATAACCAGACCTCTAAAACTTCCCTTTGTATCTCCCATTCCTATTATTTCTTTCCCCTATAAGGAAACTAATTTTCTCACTTCTAATACCATGGAGTAATTCTGCTTGCTTATGAACTTTAATTAAATGGAATCAAGCAATACGTATTCCTTAATGTCCAGTTTCTTTAGCTCAACACTGTAAGATCATCAGTAATATTGTATTTAGCTGTAGTTTCTCCTATTTGCTGGGTTATTTTACATAAACATTTATCTGTTCTGTGAGTGGGCAATAGGCTATTTACAGCTTTTAATTATTAAAATAGGGCTGTCAATATTTGCTAATACCTTTTGGTGAGCATATGTATATTTTTATGTTGGATATACACAAAAAGAGGACTGAACTACAGTATGTAGATAATGCTCACCTTTAATAGATAATCCCATTTTCTCAAAGTGGCTGTACAAGTTTATACTCCCATCAGCAATAAAGTTGAATACATTTTTGAGAAATTAAATGACATATATTATAATTTAAAACATGTATAAGCTTTGGAGGCAAGAGGTGCAGCTCCATGGTAGACAACTTAACTACCATGCATGAGGCCCAGGGTTCTAGCTCCAGCTCCAGAAAAATGTCTAAGCTTTGAGCACACAATTTTATTTTTAAACCTTTTACTGTACAAAAGGTAAATATGAAAATACACAAATGTATTCTGCTTGGCGCCAACCATGGTAGTGCACTCTTACAGTCCCAGCACTTAGGAAGGTGGAGGGTAAAAGGTCAAGGCCAGCCTGGGCTATGAAGCAAGACCTTGTCTCATATAGAACAAAACTTCCCAAATATCAAGAACACACAATTTTTTTTTTTACACCATTGTACTAGAATTGACAAAGATTCAATATAATCTAAATATTCCAACAGAACAGGTAAAATAAATTACGACATGCACATAATAAAAATTTACCATCAAAAAGAATAAGGTATGAAAGATGTCAGCATTTTACTGCTGAATCCAAAACACAAATTATAGAATAAGTCATAGGAAACCAATGTGTATAAGCACAGAGGGATCTGAGAAGACAGTGAATTGGTAATAAAACAAAATTTTATATAACTACATAACAATTACTTGCACTTTTATAATTTTTTATAATATTTTTTTCATAAAATACAGTAATATACAACCCTAAGCTAGCAGGCTAAAGTGTCTTTAACCCTTCCAGGGCTGGAGATGTAGCTCATTGGTGGAACACCTGCCAAGCATGGAGGACAGCCACAGTTCATTCTCAGTATCCCCAACATACTTTTTTTCTATGCTATGTGTGAGATATAATTGAAATGTACAGTGTTTATACTTCTAAAAAATGTAACAATAAAAGGCATATTGCTATTAACCTCCCTAAAAATATCCCCATCTTGCTTCTGGAACCCTTCTGCTTTGCCACTTTCTGAAGCAGTACTGAAAGTCATCTTTCGTATTTTTAGTTGCATTATCTTGATTTCTGTGATGTCCTAAATAGACTTAAAATACTGAGTCATGGTCATTTTGACTTTGAGCAAGAAGCAGCAGGGAGCAGATCTGGTGAAGGAGGTGGATGACGACACAGTATAGTGCTTTTACAAGCTTGCCTTCCTGGAAATGGCAATAGGCAGCAGTGGTCACTGTATTTTGGTCACATCGCATAACAATAAAGACTCATGAAAGAGACTGCCAGAACTGCCTCACACAGTGGCTCGGAGGATGGGATAAGTATATGCAAAGCCAGACAGAGTATTTTGAGGGGAAATAATGACAATATATCTTTTAATGTAATAAATTCATTTTTAAGTACTCATCATATGTTTCAATTACACCTCATATTTCTAAAAACAAAAATGAGCCGTGGCTCATTTTAAGTTAGGAATTTCCAGATAAATCCAATCAAAAGAGACATATGTTGGAACTTGCTTGCTTTAGAAGTACACAAAAAAGAAAAGAATATGGCAAATTAGTTTAAAAGTTACTGTGGGCCTTGGAGTATAGCATGTGCTTAGCATATGTGAGACTCTAGGTCTGATCCCCAGTACACACAAAAAAAGCATGAACTACTCAAAGAAAAACTCTTTAGCTAAGAAAGTAAATAGCAAATTAACTTCATTATTAGAGAATTAACTTCATTGATAAGGTGAAGATCTAAAAGCTATAAATGGAAAAAGAAATATGTGAAAAGCTATGAATTTAGATGGCAGCTCAAATCATTTAAAACAAGAAAGGTGGACAAAACTATATTGAGGCTATATTGTAAAAAAAAGTGGTAATAATTAAGAACTAGATGAGGGCCAGCATGATAGCTCAGCGGCAAAAGGGCCTGCTTAGCAAGTGCAAGGCCCTGAGTTCTTTCCCTGATACTGAAAAAGAGAGACAGAGACAGACAGAGAGAGACAGAGACAGAGAAAGAGAAAGAACTAGAGGTATACCAAAGTATGTGTTCATTTAAAAATCTTTCTCTGGGCCAGCCAAATAACTTAGCAGATTAAAGCACCTGCAAGCAGGCATAGGGGCTGGGAGTTCAATCCCTGGGCCTGCCATGCCAGCCCCACCCCTGGGGCACTAAGAGACCTGAGACATTCGTGGTGACGTGCACCTGTAATCCCAGGGCTTGGGAGGTTGTAAATAGGAGAATCACTAGGAGTCCAATTTAGTAGTGAGACCCTAAATACCCTGTAACCCTTCCCTAAAATACAAAAATAAATAAATAAAAATAAAAATCTCTTTTTTGCAGCATGTCACCATGTAGTTCAGGCTGGCCTCGAACTCACTCAAAAGCCCAAGCTGGCCTCAACCTCATAGCAGTGAGCCTCCTGCCTCAGCCTCCCAAGTGCTGGGATCACAGGCATGCGTTACCACACCCAGCAGCTTGCTCTATGAATTGATCTAATGTACTATTTAGTATCTGTTTAGCTTAATGCCATAAAGAATTATTTAAAAGCCTGGACCTCATATTATGTTGTTTGCTATGCAGTTTAGATTAAAAAACAAAAAGTGAGTCACCTATCATGATCCCATAGTAACAAAGTCGAGAAAAAGCTTCATGTGCATACATTTCAATTCAGAAGCAATATGAGCAGATGCCATAACTCTCCCCAGAGTCATGCAAGTATTTCACTCAAATAGTAGCTCTTAAGAAATTGAGTGCACTAGAAATCATTTTCCCAGAGGACATTTCATAGGAAACACTGAAAGACTACAGATCACTGAAACTAATAAATTTATACCTTATCACTTTATAAATGGATCAAAGGAAAATGAAAATGATGTATATATATGAAAAAAATAACAATATCTATTAAAAGCCTACTATTTGGAAGTTGTTTTGAAAATATTTTCTTCATTGAAACCAGGGCCCTGAACATGCTGCTAAGCAACCAGTCTCCCACTTAATTATCCCCAGCCTCAGTTAGTATTCTTTTATGGCATGTCACACTTATCTAACACAAAAATTTGAAATCCACAAAGAAGCCAAGCATGATGACACATGCCTATAACCTCATCTCACTGAAAGGCCGAGGCAGGAGGATTGTACGCTTAAGTCTGGAAGAACAACCTAACAAAACCCTATTAATCAACAACGGGCCTGGGGATGCACTTCAGTGGTCCATGGGAGCCTACCATAGGTGGCTAAATAAATAAGACAAAATAAAACAAAATAAAAAGTGAATAGAACAGTTAGAAGTAAAACCTCGGAAACAAAATTAAATATAGCTGCCAAAATAAATTCAAATAGACTAGAGACTGTTTAGAATACACCAAAAAAGCATGAGAATGAGGAAAGGTTTCATGCAAAAAGATCCCATGTAAATAACAATCAAAAGGTGACCCAGACACAGTAATAAAAGTAGTCTATGGGCCAGCCAAATAGCTCAGTGGATTAAAGTGCCTGCTCAGGCAGATGCAGTAGCTGGGTTGGATCTGATCTGGCCAGCACCAGCCCCGCCCCCCGGGTGTGCTGAAATGGCAATTGAGACTGGCTGTGGTGATGCACACCTGTAATCCCAGATCTTGGGAGGCTGAACACAGATGGACCACTACAAGTCCTATGTACTCACTGAGACCCTGTACACCCCATAGACATTAAAAAATACATTAACAAAAAGTAGTCTAAGAAAGCAGCATTACGGGTTATGGATTACTAAATAATGTAGTAAGCTCAACTCACTAGAAAGAGGTAACAGTGTGACATACACAACCCAGTAAAAATAGTCACAAAATGCATTTAAAAAGATAAATGACAGAACTGAGAGAATTAGATAAATACAATATTACAATGGAGATTTCAAGACATCTGTCCCAATGTAAGTCAAGCTGGTAAAAAAATTACGATTAACAAATGCTCACACATAAAATCGTACATTCAACTACATTCTTTTCAAGAGCACACAAAGCCCTTACAAATTTACCATGTACAAGGCAACAAAGTCAATTTCTGCAAAGATGAAAGAACTGGCCTCAGACCAATCATGTTTTCTGAATACAGGTTAGGTATTAATGATAAAACAGCTGAGTGTGTTCTACTTACAAAGTTAGAAAAGAACATTTAAATGCTCAAAAAAAAAAAAAAAAAGTTCAACAGTTCAAAGCAAACATCATTCCAACCTTACACAAATTCTTCCAGAGAAAAAAAAAAGAATTTTGCTACTCATTCTCTGAGACCAGTGTAATTTTCTGCCAAAAAACTGACCATCAGAAAACTTTTTTTTTTTGCGGAACCAGGGATTGAACTCAGGCCCTTGTGCTTGCCAGAGAGGCGCCTATTCCACTGAGGCATCTCTCTGACCCCAGAAAATTCTTGTATCTGAGGATATGTTTCAAGATGCCCAGGGAAGGGCAGAAACTGCAGACACAACTGAACTCAGTGTGTATGAAGTTTTTTTTTTTTCCTCTCTCATACATACTCAAATATAGCTATGATAAAAGTTCAGTTCATAAATTACATATATATTGAGTTTAACAATACTAACTACTAAAACAGGATAATTATAATGATCTAATATAATAAAAGTATATAAATGTGTTTTTTTCTCAGAATATCTTATTGGCCTTTTGCCTTTTCACTGGGAGGAACATTTTTTTCCTAGCTTTGGAAATCAGAATTGTAAGCCTCACTAGTGTTTTAGGGCCACTATTAAGTAAAAGAATAGGAGCTCTGAGCAAGCATTTTGACAGCAGTTGTATGATTTGAATGTGAAATGTCCCCCAAAACTCATTAAAGGTGAAGTTGACAGCTGGTAGGCCTTTTTGGGGTATGTGTGTGTGTTTGCGTGACTAGATCATAAGGACCTTTACTTTATAAAGTAGACTAAAGATGAAATCATGCTTTGATGGCATTATTGGGAGGTGACAGAAATAAGAGGTGTGGTTAGCTGAACTGGAGTGAGTAACATGGTCCCTGACTTCCTCTGCCATGCCATATCTGAAACTGCAACTCAAAATAAGCCTTTCTTCCTTTAAACTGATTTTTCAAGTGGCTGGTCGAGGCAAAACAAAATAAAGCAGCAAGTATATATTGTGTGAAATTTTTTTTTTTTTTTTTTTTTTTGGTACTGGGATTGAACTCAGGACCTTGTGCATACTAGGCAAGCACTCTATGACAGAGCCACATCCCAGCCCGTTACATTATGTGGATATGCCTGGCCAGGTAAGATGGATCAGGATAAGATGAGATTTCTCACACTCTGTAAAATGGTGTGCTAGGCTGGGGATGTGGCTCAGTGACAGAGTGTTTGCTTAGCATGCACAGGGACTTGAGTTCAGTCCCCATACCACACACACACACACACACACACACACACACACACACAAATGGTGTGCTAGTTAAAACTTATGAATTGTTTATTTCTGACAGTTTATATGTAATGATTTCAGACCAAAGTTGACTGTTGGTAACTGAAACCATACAAAAGGAAAGTTCAAGATGGGGCAACTACTATGTGAAAAAGGAAATTTGTTCAGAATATAGATGTAAAATTCCTTCATAAAATATTAGTAAACTGAACGCAACAGTGCAAAAAACAGATAATACAATCATCACCTAGTTAAGTATCTCAGGAATATAAAGATTATAACATTGGTAAGCATTATCACCTGTTATTAGAAAAACAAAAAGCCAAGTGATAGAAAAAATGTACTTCATTAAAATTAATGAAAGAAACTCTTAACAAATTAGTAACACCTAACCCAATATAAGGTATCTATAGAGTCCTAAAATAGCAACTTGAATAAACCAATGAATGAACACTTTTCAAAATCAGGAGGAAGATGTGATACCTACTCTCATTAGCTGATATAATAAAAATGGAAAGAAAACTTATTTGATTACATTGCTTATTAAAAATTAAATCTATAGAATAATAAAAATTGCAGAAAAGCAATGTGAACTAGGTATATGGCCAATATATAAGTCAACTGAATTTCTAAACATCAGCAACAAGAGCATAAATTTTAAAAAGACTTATATAATAATAACAAAAACTAAAATGTCTGCAAAATTTTTACAGATGTGTAAAACTTGTCTATCTAATGTTATTTTATTGCAAAATACTTTTTAAAGGCTTAATTAGAGAACTTCATACTGTCAAGATAATTAACCTTTACTCAAATTTATTTATAGCTAGCCAGGTGTGGTGGTGCATGCCTGTAATCCCAGCACTCGGGAGGCTGAGGCAGGAGGATTGTTGTGAGTTAGAGACCAGCCTGAGCTACAAAGTGAGCTTAAGGTCAGCCTGAACTGCATAGACCCTGTCTCAAAAAGACAAAAAAAAAAGTATTTATAGCTTTGCTATAACTGCAATTATAATTCTAAGGACTTACTTGTGGAACTTAAAAAAATGATTTACAAACTAGACTCAAGGGCTGGAGTTTTGTTGGCAGAGGCAGGTACCAGGGAGCAAAGACAGGAAGCCAGCCTGGGCCCAGGCACATCGGGGTCGAGCTGTGTCTGGTGTCTGTGGTCAACATGGGGATCTCCTGGAAGGGGACGCCCAGAAGCACCAGATGGCATATACTGATCCACAGTAGGATGGCATCTATGGATGGGAGTTGCACTCTGGCTGGGCAACATCTCTGATTTAGGAGAAGGGCAGAATGAAGAATTACCAAGACTCTTATGAAAAGAAGGGACTTGCTTCAGCAGATAAATTATAAAGCTATAATAATTATAACAGTACTGACAGAGCAACCGGAAAATTGTCTCCCACAATGAAACTGCCCAGAAACAGATCTATGTTCAGGGGACACTATGATGTAGCACAGGGGGGAATGAAGATCCCTGGGGAAATTCAATGTTTAATCAATAAATAGGGCAAAGTGCACTGAAATAGGGAATAGAGGGGTCCACATATACATCATAAATAAAAATCAATTCCACACAGATTAGTAACTTAATTGTCAAAAAAAGCATAAATTTTAAAATCCCACAGTAGATAAGCAGAAACAATCAATAAAATTTAGCTACATTAATAATTAAAAGGTTAAAATAAGACATTAGAAAAATGTTTATACTTGTAACATAGTTAAGATTATTATAAAAATATACTAAGAATTCCTATAGATCAATAAAAGAAAAGGATTCAATTAAAACAAGAGAACACCAAATACAGGTAAAAACCATGAGAACGCAAAATCTGACTTGTAAATGAGGAAACCAGTAAGTACTGTGACTGTTCACCCAATTAATTAGCATAACTGATAAAAGTGATATCTAGGATAAAGGTGGTATCTAGGGATCAGAGATGTGTACAAATGTGACTTAACATACTCCAAGTGTTTGTACTAATTTGTTTTCCCACATCAAGACAACAATGAGATTATCTTGTAGAATTAAACATCCCATTCCTAGGTACATAGGTGAACAGTGGACCAGAAGAAACTTTTCACAAATGGTCAAGGAATACTGTTAGTATTTTTGTTAGTAACAAAAAACAGGGTGAAATTTAAATGTCCACTAATAGGAAAGTGGAGCAACTGTGGCACAGTCATACATCATTTGATGTAAAAATGTGCAACAGCTACATAACAAAGTGAATCTAAGATCATGCTGTCTGGAAAAAAATGCCCAGTCTCAGTCTCAAGACAGTATAATGTTCTTTTATAAAGTTCAGGAGTGGGTAAAGCAAAGTAAATACTGCCCTGGTACTTATGCTCACATGCAAGGCAAGACAAACCTTAACATTCACGGAGTGGTTACCATTAGGGAAATAGATGGGGAAGAGCACAGGTAAATTGAAGTTACAGCTGACTAGGTCTTGGGGAAGGTGAGCATTGATTATAATAAAGAAAAGGAGCAACATACAAGCCTATAATGATGGTAAGTCACAGACCAAGAACTACCACAATATAGTTCTCCTCCACAGATGAGGTTAGAGGCCCTTAATATCTCATGCCATGCAAAGCTATGCCATTCGCAATGCTGTGTATGCACCTGTCTGCCTGTCTGTCTGTGTGCTCCACTGTATAAAAGCTCACAAGGACAAGCAGTGTCTTCACTATCTCCAGCACCTACCAGACTTACTGAGCAAATGAAGTGACAAATTCAAAATTGATTCATCCAGGAACTTTAAAACACCCACCAACAGCTCAATATATTAATTATTTTGAGAAAAACTGAATAGAGAAAAAGTAGATCTGGAGGATGTACAAAATAAAAACTAGATTCCTGACCTTACTATTTTTAATATTTTCTATCTAAATGATCACAAAAATGTGTAATTTTAAGGTTAAATTAGGAAGTACATTACATGAACTAGCCAGTCTATAAATCTCATTAAAAAAGGTGTTACACTTAGCAAGGAACTAGGCTAAAATACAAGCAGAAATCAAGCCAGGTAAGGTATCACATGCTCACAATCCCAACATTCTTAGGAGGCTGAAGCAGGAGGGGGTCACTGAGTTTGAGGTCAGGCTGAATTTACAGTGAGTTTAAGGGCAGTCTGAATTACATAGCAAGACCTTATCCAAAAAAAGTCAGGAAGGAAAAAATAAAAACCATCAGGAAGGGAAGAAGGGAGAGAGAGAAGGACGGAGAGAGAGAGAAGGAGGGAAGGAGGGAAGAAATAAGTATGAATCAATGAGGCAGTATTTAAAAAGCAAAACATAATTAATTTGACTATTGTTTTTTAACATAGCAAAATTCTTTTGTAGAGCACTAGTACAATAGCTATACTGGCACAAAATAACTGCTACCCTTTATAGCTTGTTGGAAAACAAAATATTTTCAGAATAGAAAACTAGTATCATCAAAGATTAGGAAAGCACTGACTTGTTGAATGAGAAGATTTAAGAGGCAACTTGGCCAAACAAGGTTATTACACAGAGAATACTGAACTAAAAATAGAGAATGAAGACATAGGCAGAACCGCAGCAGACAAGCCCTTTACTGCGCAGGTGAGACTCTCACCAGAACTCAGTGTCTCCTAAACTAGGCTCCTAAGAAACCACAGACAGTTTATAAGGCAGTTGGTATTGGCTGGAGGAATAAAATTTCCCCATTGGTGTGCCACAAAATGGGTTTCTGATCAAGTACCTATGACAGGCTAAACAAAGCTAAATCAACTTAACTGTATCCAACTTTCTGAGACTTTACTCTGCCAGTGTATGTGTACTGTGAATCTCAGGAAGAGGTCTATGCGATGTGATATTTCCCAAATTCTGTGACCACAATGGAGTCACTGATGCGATTAGAATGCTTTGGAAAACAGTTAACTTCCATCTTCCTAACTTTAGATTTAAATTCCTGTATCCAAAACTAGGCAGTTATGTTTTTTTCAAAACTTAAACTTGATTTTTTTTCAACTCAGAGAATGAAGAATTAAGTTGTTATAAGCATAGGGGTGTTATTCTCACCACCACATCCTTCAACAGGAAAGTTTCTACAATAATCATTATTTTCCGTGTCTCTACTTCATAACAGCTACAAAACACTGGCACTACAACCAAAGTTGCTATGAGTATGTGTCACAGACTCATCCTCCAGATACAAGAAGCATGTATTAAAATTAAAGACTAAATCAAAATCAACACATTTATTCCTCACTGAAAATGTATGTTATGACTCGGCATAACACTGTTAATCAGTACTCAAGTTCAAAACCCAAACTTTTTCTTTTGAGACAGGGTCTCACTTATGTATGCCAGGCTGGGCTCAAACTCACACTGATCCAACAGCCTCAGCTTCCTAAAAGCTGGGATTACAGCTTAGAATCACCAGCACAGATTCTAATTTTTAATTTATGCTATTTGTATACTTTTCTTCTGTGGAATTAAATGGTTTGAAGATGAAAAAAAAAACAAAAACAAAAACAAAAACAAAAAAAACATTATTTTGAACCTTATAACATAGAACTTATTTAGAAAGGTTCAGCTAAAGTTTACAAAATTATTAGTTTACAAAGTATTTACAGGATACATGAATTTATGAGTAAGAGTTCAGAAAAGGCTTTTTTATAGCAGTATTTTTAAGTGCCTTAAAACATGTGCTATAGAGGCCGGGGAGATGGCTCAGTGGAAAAAGTGCTTCCCTGGCAAACGCAAGGGCCTGAGTTCAATCCCCAGTTAAAAAAAAAAATGTGCTTTGCAAAAAAAAAAAAAGAAAATCATTTGAGGATTGTCATTTTACCACCAGAAAGATCCATGTACATTGGAACATGCCATTTCAACACCTGTATTTACAATTACCTGAAAGGAGTCAGGAAGAGTGTTGCTACTGCCTTTGTTGTGGAGGGTGGAGGAGGAGTGTTTTGGGGGAGGTGCTTCAGGACGTATTAGTAAACTAAGGTGAAAGAGAGCAGGACCCACACTGCTATCTTTAGCAGGCTCTGCTTACGAGGCTGGTCCTGGCTGGTATCTGCAAATCTGACACTGGGAATGTTTCCCACATTCTTTGCCTGCCTGGAACACGGAATCCTGCTGTAGCAGCTCGTCCAGCTTGTATGGAAACAATATGATTTGTGGGGAACAGTCACTTTCCTTTGGGGCCTGGCACCCTGGCAACACTGGTTGTGTGCATAGGCACAGAGCAACCACACACAAGGTCCCTAGGAAACAGCCTGGATTTGGTGCAGAAACACTGCACCAGTGTTAGTGCATTTTCCTGAAGGAAGCAGCATGTTCCATGTACTTGGCCACTCCTGGCAGAACGAAAGATGGAAGTTGTGCTGGACTCATCCACTCTGATGCCTTTCTATCTTGTCATAATAAACAATGTTCCCAGGTGTCTTCCATCAAATACGTGAGAGGTCATGGGACCCTGGGAACAATTCAGGGGCCTCACTGTTCTTGAATTTTAGGAAGCAGAAGAAGAAAGCAATAAGCTTTCTTCTTATAAACAGTTTTTTATAAAAAGGGATGTTTCTTAACTCTTATTTCTGTTTACTCTTATGTAGTGCACTGGCCTTAAAGGTGCTTACATTTTTATACAGGAAAACACACATGTATAATAACATGCTTCAGGCAGAACAGTAGATGTAGGAGCACATTGCTGGGATTCTGAAATTACAAGGGGCAATAAAAGTTTCAAATTAATGGCTCATGGGATAGCCCAGCAGACTAAGCGCCTGCTCAGGCAAGTGCAGGGACCAGGGTCTGATCTCCCACGTCACCTGCCACGCCAGCCCTGCCCCAGCCACAGAGATCCAGCATAGTGGTGCACACCTGCAACTCCAGCACTGGGGAGGCTGAAAACAGGAGGATCACTATGAATTCAATCTGCTAGTGAGACCCTGTAACCAAATAAATGAATGAACGAACGAATGAACAAGCGCATGCGCGCGCGCACTCTCTCTCTCTCTCTCTCTCTCTCTCTCTCTCTCTCTTCTAAAAGTATTTTAGGGCCAGAGATAGCTCAGTGGTTTAACACCTGCCTCACAAGCACAAGGACCTGAGTTTAATCTCTGGTACCAAAAGCAACCAAAAAAATACTTAAAATAGTATCTTAAGACGAATGTTGATTAGCAGCAATGTGATGACAGCGATGGTAGACCATTTCAGTAAGACAGCACAGACTAGGGAAACACAAGGAGGCTTAAGGCACATATGATCTCCAAGACTCTACAGGTTCTCTGAGTATGCTGGCGGATGCTCCAAGGACATGTGATGTTGGGTGGATGCGTTATTTCGGGCTACGGTCATACAGTGGATAATCACACCAGGCAAAGCAGTTATAGTTTTCCTATAGCATGGGCAATGGGAGTCACCAAAAGCAGACCTGATGAAGGCCTGGAGGGGGAAGAGAACTCTTTCACAAAAAAGTGAGAAGGGATGGAAAAGCAGAAGGAAGAGCAGAGAATTTTATTATTCAAAGAAAGACATAATAAGGCACCTATCATTTAGAGTCATAGCAAATTATAGAAGACACCATCATGAAATATTATGAAAAAGAACTTAATGCATACTAGATGTAGAGCTAATCTAGGCAGCAGAAATAGCCTGTGATCATTTCTTTTTCTTTTTTTTGGCAGAACTGGGGATTAAACTGAGGCCCTTGCACTTGCCAGGGAAGCACTTATTCCACTGAGCCATCTCCCTGGCTCCATTTTTGTTTTTCTAATCTTTTCTTAAAAATCTGTGTTCCCCGAGTATCTCTAATTGCTACAGAACAAAGCAGAACAAATTGAGTACGGTGTTAAGAAAACACAGTCTTATAATTAAATTGTCCCCAGATAATTTTTTATATACTCTATATAAAACTAATTGATGGAGAGAAGAATGAGTCTATTTCCATTTACTTGAAGAAGTAACTCACATTTTCTGTATTACCACTGTTCATTAGTTTAAAACAAACTACATTTCAATGCATTAACTTTTAAAAAATTCATGTAACTTGGTACAACTTTGTATAAAGAGTGTAAGTAAAAAAATCAAAAAGCACTACAATGCATTTCTTTGTACTGCAATTAAGTTGGCAAAGGGTAAGTAGTAATAGGCTAATATGTATAAGGTTACTTCAAATATGCATAATCTTAAAATAGCCTAGAAACAAATGCACACACAAAAATAAATTTGCAACATGGGAATGCTAAGAATGGGCTTTAACCAGGAACTTTACACACACACACACACACACACACACACACACACACACACACACACACACACACACAGTATTTCTGGTTTATTTTATTATTTCTGCATTCTCTTTGGGCAACTCCATCAGTTTTACATTTGTAATTGTCACTGTATATTTTATACCAGATTATTTTATAAACTGATGTAAAAACATATAAACACCACTAAGAATTAAGTACAGGGTTGATTTTGTCAGTCAACCAGGTTTTGGGTACTGGTTTCTGACTGATAGGATTGAGACTCACTTAAAAGCTCTACTCACTCAAAATATTCTCCCATTATCACACTTTAAACTGGAAATGTGTTTAAGTGCTACTTATTATCTTCATTTGTGACACTCTTAAATTAACTGTCTTTAAAAATTCAGAAACCTTTTTTTTTTTTTTTTTTTTTTTACTGTAGTTCAGACTGGCCTGAAGCTCACAGCAATCCTCCTGTCTCAGCTTCCCAAGTACTTGGATCACAGGAGTGTACCAACATACCCAGCTTGAAAAGTTAGAATCTTAAAATCTATGCACAAAATTATACAAGTCCATTTTTAGCTATTGATTTCAAGAAAAATGAGTACATCTGAATAATGAGAATTGCTAATTATGATGCCAATTACGTTTTTTAAGAAAACATAAACTGTGTTCTTTAACAAAATATCCCAAGTGAGTAAGTGACATTTAAAGGACACCTCAGATTATAGTTACTTTGCCATACCACATAGTTGAACTGAACAGCAGTTATATCTGCACACAGGAAGTTTCTTTTCTCATGCAGAGCATGCAACTAAATATAGTCTGTGACAAGCAACCTGCTTCACAATGCTGAGCACTTGAGTTCAGTCAAGTTCAAAGGAAGGATTAACTGTTAATAGGACAGGTGGTTAGCTGTGGAGAAAGAGGTCCTGGCAAATAAACCATAAAGAAAACAACAAAGGAACATAATGAATTACCTCATTATTCTATCACCTATTGTTGTTCCTCTGATATTAAATCTAGTGAAGGGAAATAATAACTAAAGTCACTCACAAAGACCTCAAAGATCCAACTATGTAAAGCATTACGATTACCACTTTTATCATTAATCATCTCAATTCTAAAAACCTGTTTTCCTTTGTGGCTTCAGGGCATTATGTCATTCAACTAAATGTGCATAAAAAAAATCAAGGAAACAGAAACTCATTGAAGAATAATTAGAAGGAAGACACTGTACTTTATCTCTTTTATCTTTTAAATAAATCAGAACTAATCTGACACAGCATGGGGAATGGCATGGACTCAGGAACACCATTCACTCCAACTCGTCTGTTCCACAGGCTTGACCTCCTCTTTGGGAAGTAAGTCCTGTGTGGATTCATCTTGCCTACCACACAGCACACAAATTCAAAGAGATTAATCCTAGGTCCCCTTTAGTTAATTTTTACAAGTAGTTACTATTTCCTTAGAAATCTGAGTTCATCTACCTACTCGGTGGAAAACACCTCTGTTCTTAAAGCCAAAATTGTTTATAATTTTGTAATTTTTATAATTTTTTGTCAGCAAATGTTGAGTCATCATTAGATTCATGAGTCAGTGTGGTTCCCCAGACAGGGTTTCACTACGCTGCTAAATTACTCAGGCTGGGTTCACACTTTTTCTCTCTCTTAGCCTCCCTAAGGGCTGGGGTTACAGGTGTGCACCACCACACCTAGCCATATCTTTAATAATTATGGAATAAAGATTGTTGAAACACCTTAGCTGAAGCTCTACATACAAGCTATTCAACACTGAGGACTTCTCAGGAAGGTGCATTTTCTTGTCCTTTTTTTTATTATTTTTTTTTAACAGTATTTCATTTTCTGCTTGGATTTAACAAGAGCTACCAGCAGGCCATCATCCCATTCACTCCATGATGGATTTGATATTGTGCAAATATTTCATATGAACATCACCTAAATAAAAAACCTAACCATCCTTTCATTCCCCAAAGACACCCTTTCATAGCCTAGCACATAAAATCAGTAAAGGTCAAGCATGGTGGCACACACCTGTAATTCCAGCTCTTAGGAGGGTGAGGCACAGGGAACACTGAAAGTTTGAGGCCAGCCTGAGCTTCATTTTAAAGATTAAATTTGGAAAAATGAAATTTGGGGCAAAACATTATGAGACACTATATATAGACTTAATTAATTATATATTTACACCATACTGACAAGGCCAGCCTAAACCACATAGTGAGAGCCTATCTCTAAATTAATAAACAAAATAAAGTAAAAGGATATACATGCTAACTTGTGCTTGCTGTTTTTTTTTTGGGGGGGTGTCTTTTTGAGATAGTAACTTGTTTTTTATACCATAATTAGACAGCATTTAAAAAAATATTTTGTATTTAATGTTCTATGTTCTTTTCCTAGGCTAAATTAAAGGAGATAACTATATGATTCATAGATCCCATTGTTATTAAGTTTACATTTCTGCCAGTAAAAGGATCCAATTATAGATACAGCTTGGTTTTTCTTTAGAACACTGTTTTACTCAAAAGCAGGATTCAGCAAATTATGACTCTTTGGCTATATCTTAGCTATTTTTATAATGTTCCTGGACTAAGAAAAGTTATTACACTTTTAGGAAAGAAGTTTGCTGACCTCTGCTGCAGAGAATCCCACATATGTTCACAGAGACTTATTATGGTTAATGATAAAGAGCACTCAAGGTTTTTTTTTTTGTTGTTGTTTTGTTTTTAAGTCTATGTTAGTTGTTAGGACCCTTATTTCTAAAACATTTGCTCCTCATGCTCGACCTCAGCCAAAAAGTGAAAACCTGGGGCATCTTTACTTAACCAAGATATATTAGAATGTAAACATTTTTTTAAAATTATTATAGTACATCGAACTATATTTTGACACTTTTGCTAAATATATGTAAAAATGACTTAGTTATATACACTACTAAAGTTTCATTTTAAAGATTAAATTTGGAAAAATTAAATTGGGAACAAAAAATTATGAGACATTATGCATCGACTTAATTAACGATATATTCATGCCATACTGACATCTGAGGCTGTTCCTCTACCCTCTGGGCTTTAATGGCAGTTAGGAGAAACCTCCAAGACAGGCACACTTTTATCCAGGCATCTCTTTGGGGAGCAGCTATATCTTCTACTCTAACAACCACATATAGAGCCGGGCGTGGTGGCGCATGCCTGTAATCCCAGCACTCGGGAGGCTGAGGCAGGAGGATTGTTGTGAGTTCGAGACCAGCCTGAGCTACAAAGTGAGCTCAAGGCCAGCCTGAACTGCATAGTGAGACCCTGTCTCAAAAAGACAAAAAAAAAAACAAAAAAAAACAACCACATATTACAGGTTTTAACAGGAGAACTTTAGAACCTCTCCAGATACAGAAATTCTCCAAAATCACATGCCTACTTACAAACTAATAATTCTTTTCATTTTGTTAAAAGGTGAAATCTCAAGTTTCCTGTCTCTGGGAGAAAAGTCACCTTATCTCTCCAAATTTAAAGTGACAGAAACTGCCAATTTATGGATGAAGAGCTCTTAGAAAAGTACAGAAATATTACAAGTATGCTTTATATAGGTAACTCCAATTAAATCAAGATGCTGCTAAAGAAGCTGGAACTTCAAAGAAGTCAGAGACTTTCTACTCCTTACAAATTTCTAATAAAGAGCTAGGAAAGAATAATGGAATTCTCAAAAGAAAACTGATTTAACTGGGAAATGGTTACATTAATCACATTAGCATTACCTCAGTGTATATGTGTACCATTTAATTTCTTGATTTTGATAATTTCATATTCATTTGCTATATCTAAATGGTTTATGTATTTGTTTTCTTCAATAAATTCCTCAGTTTCTGAAGGCTAAGGATCATTTTTCTTTTTTAATGTATTTAGTAAAGGATCTACAGGGTCTCATTATGCAGCTTGGACTCATAGTGATTCTCCTGTTTTCAGCCACCCCAGTGCTGGGATTACAGGTACACACCACCATGCCCAGTCTCAGTCAATGTCTCAGTGTGCCCCTGGGCTGGGGCCAGCATGGCATGCTGGGGATCGAACCCCAGTCCCTGCATCTAAGCAGGTGCTTTAGTCTGCTGAGCTATCTGGCCGGCCCTTAAGGATCATATTATTCTGCTGTCACTAGTTAGTACATTTATTCCTATATTCCATAAAACTAATATATAGAACAAACTAAAACTAAATATCCAAATTTATGAGACACAATATTAAACAGTATTTGTTTTAAAAGGAAGCAAATATAGATACTAAGTAGTTTCAAATCTGGATCTAACAACAGAGTATGATTTCAACAGTTTATGTATAAATGTCAGTAGGGTCACTTCCACACTGTTGTCCAAAATTATCAATCTCCTAAAGCCTACTAGGCTAGCTGAGCACCTGGGCTGCCTGGGCTGAAGCCATCAGGTACCAACTTTGTGGCACATCCAAACCCTAGGCAAAACCCTACAAAATGGAAATCACCTAAGTATTATAAATATGTTAAGCAAGTTATAAAGTACTATCAAGAGAGATTATATCTTTTAGATTCTCTAGGTCCACTCATCCTCAAAAACCCCTCTTCTCTCACTGATGTCGTATTAGTGTATTTAAAAAGAAAAGTTCTTTAGGTCTAGAATATATAAAACTCCTGCTTAGTACCATAATTTCCATACAGCAAGCATGATACAAAGTATAACTTGAATAGAAGCTGCTAATTATAGGTTGCTGCCGGTGTCTAATATCCATTAAAACGTTAATTCTTAATCAAAGGTGCATAATAATTATATGATATACTTTATTAGAAATTGGATACTTAAATTATTTAAAATTGTGACCTTGGTATTGAGTTCTGCTATTTAAATACAGAAAAAGCGCCAAAACCATATGCTTGCTTATATAAATAGAAGGCAATAAATTTACTTTTTTGTTGGTACCAAGAACTCAGCTTAGGACCTTGCACATGCCAGTCAGAGGTGCCGTGTCACTGAGCCATACCCTTAGCCCCAAATTTACTGACATAATATAGAATCTAGCTTTGCACCCAGAGTTTTGAAAATATAATTTGGTTTTCAAATTATGCTATGGTTGCTAACCTATGCAAACATTAAGTAGTAATGATGTTCTAAAAGGACTTCCTCTGAGAAAGGAAGAAATGGAACTAAATTTTAATTTATCTAAAGTACATATTAAAAACACTTCAGACTTCCAGGTGTGGTGGTGCATGTTTGTAATCCTAGCCTGAGGCAGGAGGATCATTGTAAGATCAAGGCCAGCCTGGACTGAATAGTAAGCTGAATTGTTTGTCTCCAGAAACAAACAATGCTGAGGACTAATGTGTGGTAGGTAAGAAAATATCTGACCAATCTCCAAGTAAGACTACTTGCTTTATATTTAAAAACACTGTCCTAGCAAAGTAAACACTTCTCAAATGTGACCAAAGGAAAATGATTATTCTTTCACAGTTAAGAAAAAGTGGTTTTACTGACGTGAAAGCTGTATTGTTTAGCATTTTTGCGTGTTCTCTGTTAGGCTCTATCCATCCTTGAGGTGACTATTTTCTAAGTAGTAACACTGAATATACATAGTGGCTGCAGTGTTTTCAATGTGAGCCAGGTCTTACGATTGACTTTTAATTCTTACAATAATTTTAGGTAATCATAATCTCATTTTATTATGTATACATGTATGTATGCATGCATGCATGTATTTATTTTTGAGACAGGGTCTTGCTATGTAGTTCAAGCTCATCCTGAATTCACTAGGGAGCCCAGGCTGGCCTTGGACTCATAACAATCCTCCTACCTCAGCTTCTCAAGCGCTGGCAATACAGGCATGCACCACATCAGGCCATAATCCCATTTTATACATATAGAAACTGAGCCTTATGAGTCATTAAGTATTAAAAATGAGTAAACATGTCTAGTTAGCAGCAAAAACCAGGATTCAAACCCAAGCCATTATGATCTTGACTATTAGACAACACTGCCACTCTTCAGAAGGTAAGTTAATCTTTTCATTACAGTTTTCAAGTGACAGAAATGTCTGTTAAAATCTTCTACCTGGGGGCTGAGGAGATAGCTCAGTAGAATAAGTGCTTGCTTGGCATGTGCAAGGGCCTGAAATTCAATCCCTGGTTCCGCAAACAAAACAAACAAAAATCTTCTACCTGAAGTGTCAACTGAATATTTTATAAATAACAGTATAGTCAAAAAGAATACATAAATATTTGAAATGGTCCAAATAGGACCTCATTCCTCTGTGAATCACAATTTTTAAAGATAAAACTAGGTTGCCATTAGTTATATAATTTTCTATGACCATGAAATGTAAAACTATGTTCCTTGTTATAAATATGAACAATATTACTTGCAATAAAATTTATTTGGTATAATTTCTCATTTTCTAAGTTGAGTCACTAAGTTGATTAGAAATCAAACAAACATAATGTCCTTAAAATGAGAACTACTGTCACACTAATCCAGGGTCAACAGGAAAACAGAAAAAACTAAAATTGAAACCAAAATAAACTGATAAAGGCTGGACTCTACACAGCAATCTAACAACTGCATATAACTTGGACTTAATAAATAAGCCCCTGGCTACTCTCACCATTCCTTTCTCTTGATCTGTAAGTTGAATATCAAGCCTCAGTGCCAGAGATACAGCAAAGACTTTTTAATCCTCTCTTAATATAGTTCTTTCAAAGATTGTGATATGTGAATTTACAGTTTAAAAATTTCTGTCGGTTTGTACAATTGGGACATGTAAACAACTGTCAAAAATTAAGAAATGTCTCTTGTAATTTCAAACAAACCCTTGTGAAATTTATTCTTTACAGTTGGTGAATTAAAGATGTACGCACCTATCACCAGGTCCTGCTCGGTACCTTGCCCCTGGGATCAGGACGGGGTCATCATCACTGTCATCTGTGTCCTGAAGAGCAGAGTCCCTGGCTGATGATTCCTCATGAGCTGAAGGCCCAATGGCTTCTGTGTGGGACTGGGCCTCAGGATTGGTGCTGCCCTGATTGGTGGCTCTCTCACTGCTAGCCAGATCTGACACTTCTTCTTTGCCTTTTTCAGACAGAGTGGGCACTTCTGGAACTCCACAAGGACTATCAAGAGCGAGAGCATCCCTTTCTCCTGAGTTGGGACCTGATGGCTCGGCTGTGAGGTTATCTAATTGTGCTGTTAGAAAATAAAGTAGTACATAAGACATGATGATGGTCAAGACAACAGTCATTTAAAGAGAACAAGACAACCCACCTGTGTCTGTATGATTCTCAACTTGGTTTTCCACAGTTGTACTTTCATAGCATTTTGTCAGATCCTCTGATGATTCTTCAGGAGCTCCTGGAAATAAACCAAACTGGCACTCAATTTACTTTCTGGATAAATAAACACCAACTTAATACTTCACGTTCCAATTAGATAAATGGTTTTTAATCTTTCTGGGTCACAGAAACCTCCAGTGCGCAGATAAAACGCCTCTCAGTGCAATGCAGATATAATGCACAAAGTATAAGGCACACTGAACTTATGGCCACGTACAGACCACTGGGCTCACTGCTTCTTCCCAACTTTTGTGAACTTGTGTGTGAGAATTTCTACTTATTATCCCTTACAGCTGATTACTTCCTTCAGTTTTGTTCCTAATATCCCTAAAACTGAAATTTCAAAAACTTAGCATTTCTCTTGTCCTTTTGTCATGCATTTGGTACAATCTGAGCTGTAGTGAACAAGTAGGGAAAGCCTGCCCATTTCTGTTCTGGCCACTGACAATATTCAGTTCTGGAGTTTAACTAAGAGATCCACAGAGGATCAGTCTTTCTTCTTCCTAATTAGAGATGTGCTTCTCAGACAGTTATCATATACATATTTAATTCCAAACTGTTTTTCTCATTTAATAATTAGCAGTATACATTTGTTCTTTCATTTATCAACTATTTACTAAACATATACTGTGTCCTGGTCTCTACTAGTCACTGAAATTTATGTGACAAATTGTCATGTAAAAAAATTCTACTTCTTATAGTAGAGTTCAGAAAAATTCCTTAAGTGACACCTAATATTTGATACAGAAACATCTGTTTAGATTTCACTCCTTTTGCTTTCTCTCCATAAACCAGCTATGCATACTCTTTGAAGAATCAAGACAGATGTGTGGCCTTCACTCTGATACACAGCAAGATGATTCAAATGCACACTGCCAACACACAGCACCATGACCAGCATCATGTAAATGGAAAGGACTCTGTGGGCACTGCTTACTGTCCTGCCTCTTTGTATCTGCTGGTTACCAATGTAATAGCTGGACTAGTGATAAAAGTAAGTTTATTAAAAACAAGAAAGAACAACAAAAACAGAAAATGAGGTGGACATCCAACATGGGAGTTTTACAAGGAAAACAGTAAAATAACACATTACTTATTCTGCTGTCTCCTTCTAGTGTTTGTATTGAGCTCTGGGGAACCAAGGATTCCTCCTGATCCTCAGATTTGCCATGGCTTCCATTTCCTCTAGAACTTGAGGCAGTACTGCTCCTATCAAAACAAGGAAAGTGGTCCCACTGAGAAGTTAACAAATAAACTTTTAGGATAATTTTTGTACTTCACAACTGGCGAAGTGTAACTGAATACAAACAAAATGTTATTTTAATATCACAAACATTATTAAACATACCAGCAATGCTATTCCAATACTTTTAGTCTGAAGTTTTAAAGATAAAAAGATCACCTCTTTAGTGCCTTGATGCTTTTATCAAGTATCCCTTTCTACATGTCTACTAAAATGATATGCATATGTACATGCACATGTGTGCTGGGGATTGAACACAGGACCTCGAGCACACTATGCAAGCCCTTTATTCCTGAACAACAGGCTGGACCTGGCTTCTGCTGCCCTGAAGAGGAATCCTATTCACTGTCTGACTTCTCATCTGCAGATGGGTCACAATACCCAAATGCTAACAGTTTTAGACTCTTATCTGACAAATGGTGCTCTGCTTAGGCTATTTTTAAATTACTACTTAAAGGAAACTTGGCTATTTCTTTGGTCTTTTGAATAGCCCCCTGTGGATCATTTCCTGTTCTTATTTGTTGTTCAAATGCAGTATTAAGAGTTTTATGGAAAGATGTTTTCTGTTTAAGTTTTACTATCACCACCACGCCCCCCCCCCCGCCGCCATTTTTTGCCACAGCAGAATCCTAGGCCAATCAAGTAATTTTTAAAAATAAATTTTGAAAGATGGGTCTTGCTATGGTATCCCAGGCTGGTCTTGAACTTCAGACAGTCCTGCTTCAGCCTCCCAAGTGCTGCGATTATAAACATGTAACAGCACACCACCAAGTTTCATAAATAAATCACTTTCAGTGAGTACTCGTTGACAAACCAAGGCAAATGTGTAGATGGGAAATGGGAAAATGTATAAAAATCTAACATTAAATTAATAGAAATATAATAATAATACCATAAGCTCAAGGTAAATGTCAGTAACAGAAATAAGATAAACTTTGAAACATTAATTATAGACAAACAGCAGTGACTTAGTAAAAAATGCAAATTATCATGGACTTTCTAAACGAGATTTTACCAAAAAAACTATTTCAGGCAAATTGCTGAGGTAACATGTTTTTAAAGCATGTATATGATATGTATGATACATGTATCACATATGTATTATTTTTAATAGGAATGTATACCTACATGGTTACATATTCAGAGAAAAATGTTGGGTGTGCTATATACCTGTATTAAGTATCATACCATTAATATGACATTAGATGAATTTTTTAGGAAAAAATATATAGCTATTCTGGTAAAGATAAGCTAATGAGATATACAAATCTCTTTATTTCCACTGAGAAAGTTGTAACATAAACGCTAAGTGTACAACAGTCATGATAGTTAAAATATTATTGTACTGATACAGGAACAGAGCCATTAGTGGAATACACTATCCAAATAAATCATGTAACATAAAAATACGGTATTTAAAATCACTGAGGAATATGAAAAGTTTGTTTAATAAGCTGGACATGGTGGTGCACACCTGTAATCTCAGCACTGGGGAAGCTGAGGCAGGAGGATCATTGTTTGAGGCCAGCTTGGGCTACAAAACAATTGAAGGCTAGCCTGAACTGCACAATGAGAGCCTGTATACACACACATATACACACATATAGACTGCTTAATAAATGTTAACTTAGAGAAGGGAGCCATGTGGAAAAACTAATGCTATAACTCTACCTCATACTTTACAGAAAAACAAATTCCAAAAGTATTAAACATAATTTTTGAAATGAAACTATAAAAAATATGAAAGGAAAATAAGAATTTTTTTCTTGAATTCTGGAAAGGGCAAGGTTATTCTGAGCTCACAGGAAGAAAGCAAGATCACTATAAGGAAAATGAAAAACATCAACACATGTAATATAAATATTATCCTCATTTAATTCTATAACAGATCACACAAATCAATAAGAAAAAGATAAATACCACAGAAAAAAAACTAGAAGTATTTGAAAGGGAGTTTATAAATGATGATCATTATTAGCTAATAATTATTTAAGGCATATCAAGTGCTAGGCAAAGTGCTAAGTGCCATAACTTTTCACAATAAATCTCTGAATGAGATTCTGCTAAACATTTCCACTTCCAGATAAGAAATCTGAGAATTATCTAGGCTTTTTGGCATACATCTGCAACCTCAATTAGTCAGGAAGCTAAGACGAGAGGACCATGAGTTCAAGGCCAGCCTGGTACACCCCCATCTCAAAAACCAGTGGGATTTAGAGAGGTTCCACCACTTGGCAAGTTAAGTCCATGCTCATAGCTTCCTCTATTCCCTCTATCGTCAAAGAGACTTAAATACAAGCAAGACAACATACTTGAACAGACAAAATTTAAAAACTGCATACTTTTTCGAATGCTTTTTGAAAATAGAGGTTGAATTATTCGTAATCAGAAAAATGGTAATTACCTCTTGACAAAGAAATAATAAATGGATGTATGACACACTATAAGCTATAAGTCATGGTAATAGATTCTTTTTTAACTTTTATTTTTTATTTTTATTATTTTTTAATGTAGTTAGTACAGGGTCCACAGGGTCTCAGCACACAGATCAGACTTGTAGTGATCCTGTTTCCACCCTCCCAAGTGCTGTACAGGCACATGCCACCATGTCCAGTCTAGTCTCAATCACTGTCTCACCTTGCCCTGGGGGCGGAGCCGCACAGCAGGCTGGGGATCAACCCCAGTCCCTGCCTCTGCCTAAGCAGGCACTTTAATCTGTTGAGCTATCTGGCTGTCCAATGAAGGGATTCTTTACTAAGAAGTTAGTCTAGTTTATATAGACACACAAAATAGAAAAGACAAGACATAAATAAGACGTGATAACCCTAACCCTCTGTCAAACTGTGTAGCTAGAAACTGGACGATGTGTATCATAACTTTAAAGCGTTATGCTCAAGCTGAGGGCTCATAAATAAATCATATGTATGTCTCTAAAAGTCAAAACACTTTTAACTACCTCTCTACTCCCATGCTGGTCCCAGCCATACTACTCTCATCATTGCTTCCTGCCACAGAGTTTTAACCGTCTCTCACCTCTACCTATGCCAGTTTCTACACAGGAACTAAAAAACATAGCTGATCTTTTTACACTTCTTCACCCTTTCCTCAATGACCTTATCTGCTCTACTCCCTCCTCATTCCACATCAACTACCATGGCCTTACAGTCCTAAAACATGTGTCTACTTCTGCTTCACAGACTTTATATAGCTTTCGCTCTCCAAGTACTTTCTCTGCATACTCAAATGTCACTATTCTTCTGGCTTGACTGAATGTCACCTGTTCACTGATGACTGTCCCTTTCTTGAGTTTCTTGTCATCCTCACAGTGAATTGTGTTTCACAGTACTCTGCCCATCCTAACATGCCACACAGTCCAGTTGGCTATTCTGTGAATCGTCTATCTCCTCCACCTAGGGCTTGAGCTCCATCATGGCAGAGATTATTTTACTTTTTCATCGATGGATTTGCAGTGTCTAGAACAGGCCATACAACATGACACTTGTATTTCAAGTAACACTTCGGCCATTCTTTCAAGATTTGGTACACAGTCTACTAAACTATTGCTACCCTATAATTATTTCGCTATGAAATTTTGTTTTAATATATAATTTTATATTTAATAATATATGTATTACATTAAAATAAAAAAGGTAACCAGTATCTGAAATTCTTCTTGAGGTTGTTTTTTTTTGTGGCAGAACTGGGGATTGAACTCAGACCCTTGCGGTTGCCAGGGAAGCACTTATTCTACTGAGCCATCTCCCTGGTCCCCCTACTTGAGTTTTTAAAATAAAATACACACAAATACAAATGGAAACCAATGAATTAAATAAAATTGTTATAGATTACATGTAATTAATTATATATTAATATAAAAGTATTTATACATAATAGATTTTTATATTAACAAGATATAAAATAACATAATTATATAGTAACATATATTACACAATATATTTACTTATAATTATATATTAAGTAATACTATATTGTCACACATGCCTGTAATTCCAACAATCTGGGAAGCTGAGGCAGGAAGATGATAAGTTTGAGCCCAGCTGGCATAATTTAGCATGACCCTGTCTCAAAATGAAAATTAAAAAGGCTAGGGATGTAACAGTATAAAAGTCCTTAGATTCAATCCCCAGTATCACAAATGATACAAACTACATGGTAAATAATAAGTTAATAATGTACTACTCTTAACAAATTTAAATGAAAACATTTTGACAATATCTCAATCCAAAAACCACTCATTATACAGTAACTAAGAGATTTAATGGTAGTTGGTATCTTTAAAAAAACATCAAAGACACAATTCAATTAAAAGCAAAAAAATATAACCAAGTATCATAAGAGAACATGCAAAACCATCATATAAATAAAAAAGTTCAACTTTATTTCTACTAAATAAAAACCAGACGAATATACTGAACATTGGCCTGGAGACAGTAAAAATTATTTATATTCTGCTGACATAAATGTAATGAAAATGGCTTTCTAAGAAAAATTTGACAATATCATTTGACCTAGATAGTACACATTTCTGGAAATTATCATTTTGTTGGGCTAAAAAATGGTAAATTCATCACCTAACTAACCACTAACCTCTCTCTCTCTCTCTCTCTCTCTCTCTCTCTCTCTCTCTCACACACACACACACACACACACACACACACACGTCTACAGAAACAAGACTGCAAATTTTGGCACTAATGATCTACAGTTGATTATCTTTGTATTTTCTACCACAAGAAATACCTGACGCACATCTGCAACGTTTTTAGAAATGTAATTGCTCAGATTCCAGATCAAACCTATCTCTCTTCCTGTTTCAGCAAGCTCTCCAAGTGATTCTAAAGCGATTTGAAAACTAATGCATTATGCAAAACAAAACAATGACAAAGTTTGCTTTAAAATGTTTATATAACACAATCCTACAAAATGGCTGAGAACATTTTTAAGAAAATGTTAACTTACCATTCGTCTGTAAAGTTCAGTTTTATTGTGCTTGTAGTTGTTCCTTCTGTGCTGTAGTGCAAACTTAAAACTGGTTCACCTGTCCCTGGTTTAGGGCTCAGCTTTTCATTACTGTTATCTGAAAATTGTGTTTAAAACATTTGAAAAAAAGTCTCTGAAACCGGTAAAAACATGACATTTCCTAAAAGTTATAAGACACATATAAGTTTGTCCCTGTCATAGTTCTTTTTCACATCTCTATAGTTCTTTTAAAGTTGGAAGTAGCAATACATCAAATTCTAGCTTTGCCTACAGGATGCCCTTAGATTCAGAAGGAAATCAAATACACTGAGAACCATATTTAGTGATTAGGAAATCAAATAATATAAACATGCCATGCCATACATTGTAAGACGGTACCCTTATTTAGTGCATGTATCACTCATCAGTTTCCAGAGCACCAAGAATATCCCACACTGACTCCTTCTGAAACATCTGGATGTAAGATCCAAGAGCTCTGCAAAAAGCTGCACAGCAAAAACTCTGCTACAACTAAATGCCTTTGATGCATTTTATTCTCTCAAACTTATAGATTTATCCTCTGGAGAAGGACTGTGGGTTGTAAGCTAGACAGGAGAATTTATTGTGCCTTGATATTTTCTAAAACTTTTGTAATATGTATATTTTGATATATTTTGGCTTCTGTTCTAATACTGCAAGGAATTTGCTTAACTATGGAAGGCAATTTCACCATAAGTTTATAGGGATGTGTATGTGCATATCTGTATATATACATTTTTTATATGATGAGTAAGGGCCTAAGGAAACATTAAAATATATAGGGACTACATAAGAATACATAGATAAATATGTGATATTTCTGCTAGCTGCTTGCAAAAATACTTCTTGAAATAATTTTCTTGACATTCACTCCAGGACTTATATAATAGTAGTAAAAATAAACTTCTCTTGACAATCATAATGAAAAAAATTACAACTTAATAAAGTTGAAATTACTTGGGCTTTCTTCTTCCCCTCTGGCAGTTCTAGACACAGAGCCAGTACCTCAAACAAGCTAGGCAAGTGCTCCACCACTGAGCTACATGCCCCAGACCTACTTAAATATTCTGACTGTGAGTTGAATGGTATATTTCTTGTACCATTCCTCCTGAAGATGTTGGAGCCCATATTAAAAGACAATCTCACAGAGCCTCTGCTCTAGGATCTTATCCTCTGAGAGAATAATTAACAGCATTTTAAGTAGACATCTGGACTAGAAAGGAGAGTGTAATCAAGAGATAAGGGGTTATGTGGATAAAACTCATGCACCAATTCTTATACACATAACTTACAACTTGAAAGAAATACTGTCCTACAAAATTAGTTCAGATTTGAAAAATAATGGTATAGATTACAAAGCCAGGACTGGATAGCCAAGCATGGTGGTGCATGCCTACAATCCCAGCACCTGGGAAACTGAGGCAGGAGGTCCTTCTGCAGGTCAAGGCCAGGCTGAAATACACAGTAAGACCCTGTCTCAAAAAAAAAAAAAAAAAAAAGCCAGGGGCTGTAGGTGTAGTAGCATGGTGCTTGCCTGGCATGTGAGAGGCTGCAAATTCCATTCCAGACATCACCAAAGAGAAATTAATTACAAAGCTGACCTCCCAGATGGTAAAATCATTTTGCTTCCGTAATTAGGATTGTGTCCTTGATATAAAGAGCTGCTAAAAATAAGTGAACAACTCTACTTCCAAGGACTTGATATTTAGGATTCTGGATAAGTTAGCAAATGGCATTCTAGTGTGTTACTATTTATTCTTCCTTTAAGGTAATAAATGAATGAAAAATGAAAGGTGAGAAATTTCTTAGGCCTACTTTGGTTATGGCTGCTTAATTACCAGAATCCTTACAGGTCAGATGATATAGCAAAACATTCTAAACTATCAGAGTATCAAACATCTATTTCAGCTTATACACCTTCCCTATCCCCAGCAAGATATGAAATACAATTAAAACTTTTTCCCTAAGGCTATCTATTACAAAGCTATTTAATCTCTCAGGAATACATACATATTATGAATCAGGTAGAATATAGTGGTATCATAGGATAATTATAGTAGGTACAATTTCTTCAAGTTGTTAATAAACTCCTCTGCCTCCTCTGCCTCCTCTGCCTCTGTAAAACTGACCCACCACTATAAAAATGGGACAGACTCTTAATGCACAGCCACAAACCACATCAGCTGCTGAACTTCTGTCACTGTTTTGAAAGGGTGGCCCTTGCAGAATATTTTCAGGGGTGCCTTGGTTCATGAACTTAAGTTTTTTCCATGATTCTGATTGCAAACCGAACTGGACAAGAAGAGCTGAATCAAATTTCCCCATAAGGCCAACATTGGACCTAACTACTGAATTTGATTTTTGGTTCTCATCCAATTCAGTTTGCAACCAGAATTATGGAAAAAAGCAAGTTCATCAACTAAAGTACCACTCAACCTCTAATAATTTTCCTAAGTCTACTCTGTCCATTTTAGAATATAATTCAGGGGCCGGGGAGATGGCTCAGTGGAATAAGCACTTCCCTGGCAAGCGCAAGGGCCTGAGTTCAATCCCTGATTCTGTGAAAAAAAAATAATAATAATAAAATAAAAAAATAATAATATAATTTAACAAAGAATACAGAATAAATAAAAGGTTAGTAGCTAAATTTTTAAAAATGGACTTTCCTATTAATTACAAAAACTCAGGCTCCTGAGTCTGCTGATTTCTTATACCCTGCCAATAAAGAACTTGCATTTCTGGTAGAAACACTACACAATATAAAACCTGGTTTCTTCGACTGTAGTATTAATAGGAAAATACATCCAAAGTCTAGAATTCACTTTCCATCTTTCTTCCATTTCACTTCCCCCAGTTCAGACTATCAGGCTGAATTTTCTCAGTAATATAGATCCCTGGGTGAATAATGAGGACTTACTAAGTCTGTGATAAGTTCTAAAACATTAAGCATTTTACTTTTACATTATTCAAAAATATTTATAACTAAATTCTAACTAGCTTGTTCTATTTGTTAGAATTTGAACTAGCAAACATATTCTAAAAATTTCTTTTTCAAAGTCTTACATTAATACAGATCTTTATTATTGAAATATTTTGATTACTAACAACTAGAGTTTTCTTTAAAAACCACAGGGTTTAGAACTTCACCTAAACACACAGGTGACTTTGTGTAGAAAGCACTGCCCTCAGAAAAACTGCAATTTACTGAACATCACTATGTATCATGCATGATACACACACACATCTAAAATCTCTGGAAAACATATCTTCATTTTACAGATAATACTGATGATAAGCTGGAGTTTCTCTAGTTATATAGATTTCTTTTTATATGAAGTTCTTACTGTATTGCCTTGGAAATAATCTCAACACAAAGAAAAATAAAAAGATTGATTAAACAACTATTTTAATTAACAAAGATTCATTGCTAGTATTCCCCAGAAATGATGGAAAATTCATATGTTGACATTAATTTAATTGATTAAAGTTTTAACAGCCCAAATAGCCGCTCTGGCATCAGAGTGGTGTGTCTACTAGAGCACTTACAGGCAGAACTGGTGTTCCTTGCTCTATAAGTAAGAAAAAACAAAAGAAAAATGAGAGAAAACTCATTTGTGGTGTGCTTACTCAGAAAAATACCAATGCAATAGAGAAAAATCACTTTTAACTTGTTTTTTTAAAAGCTAAACTTTAGGACCAGCCAAATAGGTCAGTGGATTAAAGCGGCTGGGGATTCAATTCTGGGGCCTGCCATGCTGAGAGGGCAATTGAGACAGGGCATGGTGGCAAGTTCCTGTAATCCCAGCTAGTGGGAGACTATAAACAGGTGGATCACAACAAGTCTGATCTAGTAGTGAGACCCTGAAACCCTGTAGACCCTTCCACAAGAAAATACAAAATAATAATAATAATAATAAAATTTTAAAAAGCTAAGTTACTTAGATGTCTACTTTACATTGCTTAATTATAATTACTAAAATCAATTGATAATTAGCAGTGTAGAATGTACTAGAAACACCGTGAAATTTCATTTGGAAGCTAGATATGAAAAATTGGCTGGGCATGGTGGTGCATACCCATAATCACAGCACTTGGAAAGAAGAGGCAGGAGGATCTGCTATAAGTACAATTAATATAAGATCTAGAATACCAAACTTAAAATATCATTTCCAGAAATATTAGAGCCTTTCAGACTAGTGCACTGGCTCAGAAAAAAATTAAATGGTCTAAAATATAATTTGGAAGCAATATCACTGAATGCAATACAAAGTGTGACTGAAAATATGGTGAATGTTACCCTGCTTGCCACCTTGTGAAGCAGTTCTGGAAGTCTTGTTCCATGTCTTTAGGTGCTGCACTGCTACAGCTCCTTCATCGTCCTTACTTAATTTAAAACCTTGCATGAGCATTCTGACTCTAAAACAGAAAGGGGCCAGTGAGATGGCTCAGTGGAATAAGCGCTTCCCTGGCAAGCACAAGGGTCTGGGTTCAATCCCCAGTTCCTCCAAAACAAACAAACAAACAAAAACAGAAAGAAGTTGTGGAGTGCCAGATTTGGTGAAGAAGATGAAGACACATGGCTTTGTAAGCCAGCATTTCTGTGAGATGGCACTTGACAGCCCATATTTTTTATCACATTTCATAAAGACATTTAGGAAAGAAGACTTCAAGAACTGCTTCAGAAAGTAGCAAGACTGTGTTCAAAGACAGAAGAAATAATTCAGAGGGGATTAACAGCAATGTATCTTATACTGTAATATATATATATTTTAGGGCCTGCTAAATAGCCCAGCAGATTAAAGCACCTGCTTAGGCAGGCACAGGGGAGTTCAATATCCCAGCCTGCTATGCCACCCCCCCACCCCCACCCCCCACCCCCCGGTGATTGTGACTGGATGTGGTGGCACACGCCTGTTATTCCAGCACTTGGGAGGCTGTGTAAACAGGAGGATCACTACGAGTCTGATCTACGCAGTGAGACCCTGTAGATCCTGTCGTAAAATACAAATCATATTTATATATATATTACATACATTATATGTAATACACATATATGTAATACACATATATTATACATAATACATATATAATATATATAACATATATTTTAACATCTGCCATCTATTATATATATGTAACATATATGTAATACACATATATTATACATAATACATATATAATATATATATAACATATATATTTCAACATCCGCCATCTATTTAGATCACATCTTATATGTGATTAGATGTCTTCTAAGTCTTTGTCTCTTTTTTTTTCTTTTGGTGGAGCTGGGGATCAAACCCAGGGCTTGTGCATGCAAGGAAAGCATTCCACCACTGAGTCACATCCCCAAGCCCTGAGTCTTTCACATAAGGATCCACATAAGATTTTTGTAAAGCATACACTTTGGAACAACTTGATCTGTGCACTTCCAATATGAAGTCATAATCATTAGTGGTCCTAAAAAACATGCCTGAAGACATACAAAAATAAAGTGTGGCAACAACTGTGCAAAATATGCATACTGTAACTAGATCTGTATGTTTAAATATTTATCTAACAACTAAAAGTACAGAGTTTTAGTTAGAACACTCCTTGAGACCTACCATATGTGTGAATTTAAGCAAGATATTCAAAATGAACTAAAATATGGCAATAATAATTTGTTTAGCACTACCATGTCTAACATTTTTCTCTGTTGATCAATCTATTATAATTGTGTAAACACAAATCAGTAAGTATAGTAGCCTAGATAAGCTGTGGAACACATAATAATAATCTGTGTTTTACCTTAGGTTTTCTATGATATTCAATGCCTATTTCTCATTTCATTATGTCAAATACTTTTTAAAAAAATCAAGTCTAAAGGGAAATAAAATGCATGATGAAAAGCCCTGAAAAAAATGCAGGCATAGCAATGAAAAAGTTCAACTGTTTCTCAAATTTTGCACCCCAATTTACTTAGTTTATATAGAAGTAAAGGCAAATTTTGCAGGCATAATTTATAAACTAGTATCAAATTTTCCATCTTCGTGGATCAAGAAGTCTACAACTTTTCTGTAGATTCCAGATTACAAGAGTACCAGACTTCTTCCATCACTCTAATAAGGAGCACAGTCTGGTTCCAAGTGGAAACGCTCTTCTAGGGGCAGATTCTAACAGTGCACCCTCAGCCAGCACACGGACACCTGGGAAGCGGAGCATTTCATGCTAAAGCAGAGTGCTCATGTGAACACAGATCTGCTTATAAAAATATGAAAGTTACTTTATGAAAGCTGAAAAAAGGTACAATTTTGGTACTGACGATTATCAGTAGTTCTCTCTGATAAAGTCCAATTTTCTTCTATCAAAACTGTCTTAATTCTAATAATTTTAACCCAAGGAATTGTTTCAGAACACAAATAGAAATGTGAACTAAACATAAACACAGGGCTAGGGTACATGCAGATTCAAACTGTGCCTGGTTCCACAGTTGCAGGATTTATTGTCTAAAATGTAGTTATTGTGCTTCTGCTATGTGGGCCTCCAGCTCTACTCCACAACTCTCAGCCTTCCAGCTCTCTGTTTAGTGAAGTCTTTACTCTTATTTCATTTCCCATTCTGAAGGACAACAGTGTAGGAATAAAACACATAGATGCTCACCCCAGGTAGCAGTAAAAGCCCTACCCAAATCCTTCGGACACCATGCAGGCACAGTTATGACAAGGCTTCTTTTCATGACTCTTTGAGTGGCATGCTAACCTTAACAAAATGGTCACACATATACTTGGACCAGGTAAATGGATACACTAAAGTGTGACTTCCAGATGAAAGCAGAAATAAGGGGCCAAATCACAGCCCAGACACACTTATTTATGGCAAAGTGTGACTAAACCTGAACACTGAGCTTTTAGTTTAGGAAAAAGAAAAATAACTCCTATATTAACATCTTTTATCTTAAAAGAAAAAACAACATGCACACCATAGGTTCACACCACTAGTCTAGTTGAATGCTCTTTTGGCCACTTTTCGCTTGCTCTGAAATGTGTCTTTTTTTTTTTTTTTCACTTTTCCTAAAGTCCATCTGCTGTCTCTCTCAGTCCATGTCTTTTCTAAGGACATCAGTCAGCACTATGCTGGTTCACTTGCTTGAGCTCCAAGCAACATTCAAATAAACAACTTCTTCTCTATTTTAAGACACCACACTGCTCTCCTTTACCAACTCTCCTCTCAAAATATCTTTAATTTTGGCTTGATTTTTCTCTTGACATGTTTTAGATCTCTGTTTTGACCTGTACTTTCTACTTTTATCCTAATTATTTCAACTACTTTTATGGCTTCAAATACCATTTACACCCAGAAAGCTTCTTATTCTCTTCTCAAGCTCTGACATCTTTTTTGAGCTCTTTATGTATCATTAAAATTGTCATATTCAGCCAGGCATGGTGGTATATGCCTATAATCTCAGAACTCTGGAAGGCTGAGGGAAGAGGAAACCAAGTTTTTGGCAAGCTAGTGAGACCCTGTTTCAAAATAAAAAATAATTAAAGGTTGGGGTTAGATATATCAAGTGCAAATGCACTGAGTTCAACCTCTACTATTATGAATGAATGAATGTCACAATCAAAAAGCAGGTACTTACGGCAAACCCTTAAAAAACGGGCACTATGAAGATAGGGCTCTCATGCACACAAGCCTATGATTAATAACTAGTAACATGATACTCTGAAAGCTAGTCTGGCACAAAGGGCAGTGCAACCTTATGTAAAGAGTATTTCCACAACCATGTCTGCCAGAAACGCATATACAACCTTGCTGGTGATGTAATTCTCTTCATTTTACCTTTAAAAACCTTAATCTTTCTTTATCTCCAGGAATATGCCTATCATCTACTAACACATACAGTATAGTCCAGATAACTCATCCTCAAATAAAATCAGTGAATGTTTGGAGAGCCATTCTCATTATAGCTACACCATACTATACTATTAACTGCCCAGCCAACTTTCCACTTGGGTGTCTCATACAAGTTAATTTATATTTACTTCATTCAAAAACTGAACGAGTATATCCACCACCTATTATATATCCCTTCGTTCTTTCCTATTTTAGCAATTCACCACTCAATCATGTACAATCAAAATGTGGGAGTTATTCTGGTTGGTAAAGGAACCCATTAATCTTCCCCAGAGCACTCAAGGCAACTGTATGATCTCAGAAAAAAACAGCATATAATATTTGCTACATAATAAGGGCATGTGCCCTGTCTGTTCCTCCAACCAGACTGACACTCCTAAACCCATGAAAACTGAATCTTATACCCTGGACTTCCCTTCAACCCCTTATCTTGCTGCTGTTCTCATCAAGTTTTATTTATCCTACACCTGAGATATTATCTAATCTTTTCACATCTTTCTTACCTTATCAGCAGGTCAAAATCTCTCTAAGAAGCTCTTAACTTAGTCCTTACTCAGTTCTCCATACCCTATTCAATACATGAGACCACATCCCCCATTTTTGAATCCTTTGTTAGGCTTCCTTTTTTTAATAAAATTTAAAACTTTAAAATGCCCCAAGGTCCTCCCTAGCCTGGGTGAAAGCACAGTCCATTCTACCAGCAGTCTTTTGGTCACTGGAATGTGGCACCTCAGAGCCTGTGCCCTCTCTGCATGCTTCTCTTCCTCAGCCCTTCACCTCACTCCTGTAGACTCGTGTCTCAGATCTCCCAGGAGATGTTCTATTTGGCTCCTGACTAGGGGAATAAAGGCTCACCCATATGCTATCCACTGAACTCTGTTATTTATACTTCAATTTTATGGATCACATTTGTATTTCATTTTTCTTCATCTATCCTTATTGTTAGATGTGAATACAATTGCAGATGCTTGTGATCATCCTCCTTGTCTCCCAGAATTCTGGGATTACAGGCATGCATCACCACACCTAGCTCTAAACATTTGTAAGGGGAAAAGCAAGTTCATGCAAAAGAAAGACCAGTACCTAAGAGCCATGAACATGCCAGCACCTTCCTCACTTTCAGAACTGCGGCCAAAATAAACCTTATCGCTTTATTAATTAGGCTCAGGTTTTTCTTTTGTTTCTGGGTGGTACTGGGAATTGAATCAAGGGTGTTCAAAAATATATCCCTGACTTTTGTTCTGATTTTGATATGGCCCTGTGAAGTCGTCCAGGCCATGCTCCAACATATGGTCCCTCTGCTGCAACCTCTTCAGTAGCTGGGAATACAAGTCTGCACTACCAAGCCTAGCTTCTCTCATTCATTTCTAACTCATCAGTTTCAAAGTCTTTTATTCTTTTAGTTTTTCATTTTATTTATTTATTTACTTTTAAACTGAGGACCAAACCCAGGGTCTTATGTAATGTGGACAAACAAATGGCACACACACTCTAGCTGGCTGCTCGTTATCATGGAAAACTGTAAAAGGTTTGCCATCACTGGCCCAGTGCATGCCATGTTGGTGCTTTGCTTACCAAGCTACATCCGCAATCCAAGTCCCATTTAATACTTAAAAATTTAATATTCTCATTTCCCACTACTATGGCCTTAGACTGGATCCCTCATTTCTCACCTGGACTATTCCAATAGCTTCTCATATGCTCTTACTATGTTTAATCCTATTCTATCTTCCAATGAATCATCCATAATACTTCCATAGTGAGCTTACCAATATATAAATCTCATCATGTTGTTCAAGCTGATATAGTTTCCATAGCTACCACTACTTAAAGAACCCATCTTTTCATTCAGCTGTTTACTATATACTTTTTTTTTTTTTTTTTTTTTTTTTTGGTGCAACCAGGGATTGAACTCAGGCCCTTGCGCTTGCCAAGGAAGCGCTTATTCTACTGAGCCATATCCCTGGCCCCTATTATATAACTGTTAAAACACACTGACTATATTACAGAGAAAGAAAAAAACATTTAAAGAATATGGGAAGGAGATACTAAACAAAAAATTCCCTATGTGAAAATATCACACAAATTGAATAAGGGAAAATAATAAGTCACAAAGAAGGAAAAAGAGGGCAGAACTACTGAAGATTGTGAGGTCACTTTACCTTAGAGCAAGTGATATCATAGTAAGATTCCAAAGATGAGAAGAAGCTACTTAACAGAAAAGCAGTTAGGGTAGGGGAAGTGGTGTGTCCAGAACCAAAAGGAGGCTATGGTGTTTGGCCAGGGCGGTGGCCGAGGAGTGAGTGGTGCAAGAGCAGGTGACCAAGAGAGGCTAGGCCTCATGTTAGGTATTTAATATCAAGGCATGAATTTGGGCTGCTCTGAAGGACTAAGAGGGACGCCTAAAATATTTTAGGCATATGAATGGCACAATAAATCTGCTTACATCTTTAAAATTCTCTGGCTACTGGTAGTGAGTACAAAACAGCCTAAGTGGAAGTGAAAAGACCAACAGAGAGAGTGTGGTGATGAGGCAGTCTCTTGAGTCCTAAGTACAAGTTATCTTCAGGAAAGGTGATCCTGAACACAAAGGCATGTAAAATGCTAAGACTTAAGATAATATGGACATACCCATAAGTAAAACTTTTTTGCTCAAAGGTCTTATCACAAAACCATACCTATAATGGTTTATTACAATGTAGTTTCTACTAAATACTCATTATTAATCTCTTATACAACACATCTACTTATATGACCAAAATATATACCATATTCTACATGGTCCCAAAGGCAAAGACGCTTAATATAGTCTCTTGAGTTGTGAAGCCTAGCAAATAGCTTCACCATTCACTCAAACACTAATCCCAAAATTTTGGGAAAGAAAGCACAATTCTTTTCTTTCTTCATATTCTACAGCACACATAAAATAAGCACCAACTTATACTGAATATACCACTCAATATAATTCTATGGAAGTTATTTTAAATGGTTAAGTAGAATATTAATCTATCATACAATATACTATAATCCGCCATAACTGGGTTTTCACTTTAAATATCACTGCAATGAAACATGCTTAATTTCTTAGTGTTCAAATTCATTTACTAATTCTCTTTCAAAAGCAATAAAAAAACACATTATAGAAGTACATGTCATCTCAAAAGATCAGATGTTTAGAAATTTTCTAATTTGTTTTAAAATTAGTCTCCATGTATTTCTGAGTTAAAAGTAAATCTATTTCATATCAAATAGTTATGACAGCAAAATTTAATTTCCCCATTACTGTTGACAAGTCATCCTACACATATAAACTTCCAGCTAACCAAATTTAACAGCTTGTTATTTAAAAACATTTTTTAGCTAGGTTTAGTGACATACACTTATAATCTCAGCACTCAGAAGTCTGAGAGAGGAGATTGAGAATTAAAATCCAGCCTTGGCTACATAGCAACATTAAGACCAATCTGGCCTACACAGCAACAGCCTGTCTCAAGGAGAAAAACAATTTCAGAAAAAAAGAAAGTATTTGTAAAATCTACTAGTACCCACCCACCTTTTTAAAGAGTGAAAAATGAAACCATTTTAAATTATCTATGTAACATTATTAATATAATTTACCATACTGTATCTCAAAATACTTAGAATACTTCAGGGCATTCTAAGTCAAGACAGGAAGCCATTTACTTTTATTCCAATCTCATTGTTTCACAAGCTTCCTTTCCTCGCACCACTCTTTCTTAGAATGGCCTCATCTCTACCAATTCCTCTCTGTACTGTAGTCCACCTGCTACTGGCAAAGTCTGCTCAGTAAGTACCCTGATCATCTCATTAGATTCTTCTTGTAGCTTTGAAGTTAATTCTGTAACTCTTCTAACTCAAAGGTCAAAGTACAAGGGTGAGTTATTTTTCCTTCTAAATGCTGGTTTTCAAGTTGATCTCTTCCTAGAGTAAAACCTGTCAGAAATTTGACCACCCAATAAGAGAAACAGAAAACCAAGCACCATAACTTCAACAATCTCGTAATATGGAATATTACTTTGTTCAAATAATTTCTCCTAAATGAGCAAGGAGGTAGTACACTAACCTCAAACTCACAACTCTACACAATTTTATGATAAATACCTAGAATTTTAAAATGGATATAGTTTAATCCATTTCAACATGGTTACAGGGAGAGAATTCAAAGCGGGGGAAAAGGTCCAACTTAGAAATTAGCTAACACAGAACATAATTTGGCCGGGGGGCCTTTGTGGACAAGTATCATCTAGAGTAATTTAGACTATGAAATACTGACTACAAGTCCATAATCAAAATGAAACGCTATGTCAAAGAGAGAAGGAACTTTGTTTATGCATGGCAATATAGCTATGGATGGATGGGCATAGCGCATCTCCTGTTGCACGCACCCTGTTGCTCATCAAGTGACATGGATCCGAGCTGTTTGTTAACCACAGAAGAAGGAGAATCTGAAACAAAAATGAGATTTCAACTTAAAAGTAAGCAGCAGAAAACTGCACAGCAATGTCATGATCAACTCTATGCTTAAGAAACAAATGTTCAAGGGTGAGAAATGGAAGCAAGTACTGTGGTGTGGTTTTCCAAGCAGTAAGTAAGCAAGGCTATGTGCTTAAAATATTATTCCAGGCAAGCATTTAGCAACTTTCAGAATCAGTTGAGAAAATATTCTATTTCCATGCACATACCTTTTATCAAATTTACTTAGGACAGGTATAAGGTACAGGAGAAATTGGGAATGGGGTATTTTCACTAAGCAGAAGACTCACTACCCTTGTCAGATTCCCTCTCCTGCTCCTCTATGTGCTTTAAGCCTGCCTTGGAGGATTCAGAGCATGAAATGAGAGGCTCACTGTACTTTGTGACATGTGGTAGGTTACATCATGAAGTGACCAAGGAGCTCAAGGCATGACATCAGACAGAGATAACGTTTTATATGAATAGTGAATGAAGTAATCATCTTTACAAAAACATACATAACTGTAAAAAACTACAGCAGATTGTACATATTAAAAGTAGATTGTACATATTAAAACTATACTGTATGAAAGCTTAGGCTTCTTTAGAGATAGCTGGTGGGGGAAGAAAAAAGGAGGAAAATTTAATGGTCTGGGCTTTGCAATTTCTACTTTGGCTACAAAGAGAAAAACTATCTTAATCTCTGGTATATACTTGATATGTAAGAATTCACTATGTGACTAGATTTTACTGCTGACACGATAAGATGAAAAGGGCACTTGTCTTGAGTTAGTAAGTACCAATTCTAAACCTAGGTCTCATGATAACTGACAATACTTTTAGGCCCAATCTTCTTTCTCCCTGACGAGCCTAGAGATCTAGTAACCTAACCAAAGCTCTGGAAAGTACAAACTAAACATTCTTAAGCCAAAAACCTGAAATGCTCCAAAACCTATAATTTTTAAGTGTCACATGACACCACAAGTGGAAGATTCTGCATCTGACCTCATATAGATCACTCATAGTCAAAACATACTGTACTAACAATATTATATAAAAAATTACCTACAATGTTTGTGTTGAAGGTGACAGAAAACAAACGAGTTTCATGTTCAGGCCTGGACTGAATCCAAGATAACTCAAATTATATATTCTGAAGTACTCCAAAATCTGAAGTAAATATGAAATATGAAGCATTTCTTGTCCCCAAGCATTTCAAATGAGGGCTACTCAATTTGTAGTGGCCCCTGCCCATCCTAGACTAGGTTCACCTCCAGTATCCCAGTGGAGTTACAGTAGAAGGGAAGATGTATGTAATATGCATACCTTTGACTTGAATGTAAAAATAATTCCTAACTTCTGATAGTCTGTGCTCTACATTTTCATAAATGTTGTTAATAGGACACTTTTGGTTAATTAGCAGCCTTGCACATAACGGCTTTTTATTGCCCCAAAAGTAGCTGTTTTGACTGAAGGTCACCCTTAACAGGGTCACTGGGAGAAATTTCCAACATATCCTGGCTTTATACCAATTTTATTGTATTTCATTGCTTTCATTAGTACATTTAAAGCTTTTGATCCTGGTACTGGTACTATCTGTATCCATTTTAAATCTTCCAGCTTGTAATATCAAATTAGCTAGTTCATAGCTTTGTCTGACTAGATTTTTGATGCATGATAGTTATTTGACTAACGCTTTTGACTTATCCTTATTACTTTTTCATCATAACATTCAGTTAAAAGAGTCTTTACCACAAAAAAAGTGAGTATAACAGTATTTCAAACAGTTTCTTATTTGCAATGCTTGATTTTCCTTCTTATGTATCTCTTAAGAAGTTAGATTCAACATTACCATCATGTTGTTTTGCCAGAATAGTTAAAAGTAGTCATCAGAAATACTATACTCTTCAAATATTAAAGCTTAAGACAGAAAAGTACTACTGAAGTAAAAGGCTTTATTTTTGGTTTCATAGTGTGTCACAGATGCTTTCCATTTCTGGAAATCCTCTGCTGTTCTTTACATGTCAAAGGTTAATCTCTAAAGAAATCTCTCTAGGCTATTACTCCTTTTATGTATGACTGTACGACTATGCAACATGTTTTGGAAGGATTTACTGTCACTTAAACATTTTAAGTGACATACTTTTTTAACTTTAAGTATTCATAAAAAGTATAACTCTTACAGAAATGTATCTAAGTATTAACACAATAACCATCAAAATACCATTAGCAAAAAAAAAATTATTAGTTTAAGACAATTATTTCAGTTGTTTGCATATTCTACTTCATTTCTCTGTGAAATGTCTTGTAGAAAGCACCATCACAAAATAAAAAATTGAGTATATGGCCCAAGGATAATTTTTAATAAATGTAATATTGACAGTCAGCTTAACCAAGGTGTTTAGAATTCCAATATTATTTTTGAGAAGGAGATAAACTTCAAGCAACAGCTCATTCAATTCTAAGCTTAGTGTCAATTACTGCAAATTTCTAGAAAGCTAACAGTTTGCTCTTCAGAAAATTCTTTAGCTCCTCAACACCAGAATTTTTCTGATTATAGAAAAAGACAATTATAGTATAACAGGTAAAAAGTAAGAACTCTTCAGCAGATTTCTTGGGTTGACTATACTTTCCCACTCAGTAACACTATAAAGAGAGACAAAGTTATTGGAGTCTCACTGTCTCCACCTATGAAATGGAGATAACCTACCACACAGTGTTCCTGTGAAGACTTAGTGAGACAACCCAAGGAAATTACTTAAATTACACACAGGATCAACTAATGTTATCATTACTTAAATAACACACAGGGTCTTATTAATGTTATTACCACTTTCCTAGTTTTCAGAGATATGATATGGAATGAAAAATACTAGAGAGATACACCACTGTTTTGCTAGGACTTGCTGTTCAGGAAAGTGCTTGTAGAGTAGGACAGAAACACAGCTGATTAACTATGTACTTACACACCCTACACACATGGACCAACTTGGGAAGCGGTATAATGTGATCACTACCTTGGACACTGGGGGATCTGATATTATATAGAGCCTGCTTGCACAGGAGTGGGGAAATGCTGATTTTTTCCAATATGGCTCAGTTTTGAAAAGCCCTTTTTTCAAAAATAATCACCAATATTTTATACCCTTTAGGGGTATAAAAGTTACTTTTTTTTTTTTTCTCCAATTGGCAAAACCGTGCCATAAAGTGAAAAAACAGTTCCTACCTGACCCTTTCTAGGCTGGCTCCATGCTCCAGTGGGGCTCTGTGGTGGTGGGGCCAGTACCAGCAGAATCCACAGGGTGCTGTCACTCTGAGCAGGAGCCAGCAACCCATCAGTTCAGGGGACCTGAAATAGAAACAAAAAGTTGGGCTTAAAATCAGCCAGAAAGCTAAAGGCCTCTGTCACTGAGTAGGACATTCACTGGATAAACATATATATAGCTCACTCAGAACCCTGAATACTACCAGCCTGAAATAACTTCAATGCAATAACATTCAGAAGTATTAAGTGAAAGAATCTATAAATTAAGAAGGGGAAATTGGGGATGGCAAGATAGCTCAGCAGACTAAGTGCCTGCTTTGGCAAGCACAGAGCCCTTGGTCCCACATGCCATGCCAGCCCTGCCCCAGGGGCACACTGAGCTGGCAACAAGAGTTTGAGGGTGGTGGTGCATGCCTGTAATCCCAGCGCTGGGGAGGCTGAAAACAGGAGGGTCACCATGAGTCCAAGCTATGTAGTGAAACCCTGTACTAAATAAATGGGGGAAAAAAAAGTTGTAAGCCTAAAGAAGAGGAAATTGAGGCCTCAGGTAACCAAATGACCTACCCAACATCATTCAGGCATAGGATCAGGGACAAAAATTCAGCCAGTGATGTGATTACTGAAAGATTTTGTTCTTCGTTATGACATGTTTCCTAAAAGTCTTTAAAATGTGTACTTCCTAACAATCTAGAAAAAGACATTTTATAAAACTAAAGTAGCAATATTTTAAAATATTCTGACTTGAAAACTATATTTTTGAAAAAAATAGCTCTAAGGGATTATTATTTATAAGTGTCAAATATCCTTTTAGTGCAATGTTTTTCAAGATAGGTTTCAGAAAACATAAGGGCTTTGAGATCTGCATGAGAGGCAAACAGGTAGGTCACTGCTCCTTATCTCCTTTTATTTTTATGGCATTTTACATGTTTTAAATCAGCATTCCCATGTAAGACTCCAATGAGAGTTTATTGCTGGGGGAAAGAAAAGGAAAGCCAAAAATCTTCTAACATGTATTATATATAACTTATCTTAAACAGCAATTTGAAGTTAAAAGTGGTATCATTATTGATAACGTAAAGGTAGTACTCCATTTGAGATTATCATTAACCAGTACCTGGTTCATTCCTATTTGATCTCTCTTTCTGGGAAGTGCTCTGATCTTACTTTCCTACAGAAAGTAGGTATCACTGATTGATGCATCTGACACCAAGTCTTTCACAAAAGATTCCAATGTATCATGTTTTCCAAAAAGAATATTCAGCAACACAATAATTCAGAAAATCTGTGTTTGTTAAGAGTTTCTTGGTTTCTAAATTATAATCTTATTTCCTTTGAACTTTTATCTAAAAATCTTTAAAAGGGTAATGGAAATATCATTCATTGGCAGGATGATTACTTACGATACTCCAAAGATATCAAGATATAGTGGAAAAATACACTTTTTATACATGAAAAATGTACGTTTTTCTAATATTAATAAAATCTAGGTTAATTTTGGTGCTTTCTGTAATAATAAGATCTATCATAAGAGAATGGATCGACTGCTGTCTACAACACACACATATGCAAAACTGTATTTAATCCTTAATTTCATAAATTTAATTTCTATTCTGTATTTCTATAATCTATGTTCTAAGATGAGGAATTCGTCCTTAAGCCAATTCATTCTTCCTCATACCCCCAAATTTACTAAATGATACAGATACTTGTCCCTTATTAAATGTTTTTAAAGCTTTTAATTATTAACATGTGAGGGCGGAAAGCAGCACTAGCAAATACACAAGGCATGTTAACAGATTAATTAGTGCCTCGCCTGAACGCTGTGTTAAACACATAAGATACAGGCAAGTGCCTCACTATGTAGGCAAAGGGACAAACATACACAGAAGCAGTAACACCCAGGGACCATGTGAGCAGCTTAAGGGACACAAGAATGTTGTTTAATAACACAGAAAAGGTAACACATTTCCCAGCTTCAAAACTGGTGAAGTGTCTATTCAACTAGCTTTTTAATGATTATCACAAATGACCTAGTTATGAAAATTAGGTACTATATAATTAAAGTGATCCTGAGAAATGGGAAGATAGCATTTATTTCACAGAGATCATGCCATCAACCTATATGTGAAGAATTACAAAAGGCTGGCAGACCCAAATATTTTTTTGACATCCACAATGTACACTTAACTTCTTGCTAATGTTGAAAGTTTTACTCTCTACTCAGACCCACTTTAATACTGCACCTGATTAGTACAAAAACTACTACTAAAAAAAAAAAAAAAGACCTGTAAAATTTTGATACTTTAAAAATAGATATATAAGTAAGGATGTTTTATTTTTTCTTTGTTCTTTACATTGCTTTCCTCCTTTTTTGTACTGGGAATCAAACTCAGGATCTTGCACTTGCCAGGCAGGTGTTGTGCCACTGAGCTATGTCCCTGGCCCCTATTCCTTATGCTCCATGATTCCTTTTTACTTTCAAAACATTTTGTCTAGAATATTAAGATACACCATGAAAGCATGGCAAACTTATTAGTGAATGTCATCACTATAATCTGGTCAAACATTCTTGTTTAATTGTAAGTCTGAGGCATAGAAAAAGACATTCCTAAAGGAAAACAAAACACCAGAAAAGTTTTTGACTGATTGAAATTCCCTCCAATAATATAACACTAAATTACAAAGCAAGTGCATGATTTGCCTCAAACATCATACTACATCAGAGTGGCTTAGGTTTTTACCACAATAACATATAATGTGCTTTTGTTACAGAGCACTTACTAAAACAGGTATTAAAGTGAAGGCTGTTTAGTTATATATAATATAATATTATATAGTGATAGTGCTGGCTAATTCCAAGTAAATCAGAGTGCTCAAAGTAATTAATACCTAAATTAAATGCTACTTAGGGTGGAAGAACGAAGTACATCAAACAGTGTATTATTAGTTCATTAGAAGATAGGGATAGTGGCACATGAATGTAATCTCAGCACTCAGGAGGCTGACACTGGGCAATCACCATGAGTTTGAGGCCAGCCTAGGCTACATAGTGAATTCAGAGCCAGGATGAAATACACAGTGAGACAGTGAAACTTTAAAATAAATTAATAATAAAAAACAAAGAAAGTCATTGATACATGCCGTCTAGACACATTCTTATCCCTAAATATTAATGTACTGCTATTATACCTATCTACGGATCTATATTTCTTATCATTTTGAAAGAACTAAGTTAACACTACTTTGCACTATATCCATTATTAAGTTAACAAATAAATGGAACATTAAAATATTCTAGAATGATACAGATTACTACTATTTTACCAGAATTTATTGTGGTAGTAACAGGAAAATGAGACCATAGACTACTTTTGCTACTTTAACCTACTAGGAATTGATTATGTATAGGAGTAAGAAAATACTGAAAAACTCAATAACAAAAGGGAACAACAAAATCAGCATGCTAGTATGGCGAAACAACACTATAATTCTAAAATCTATCAAAGCAGGAGAAAAAAAAGAAGACAGTAGCTAAAATCCTATAAGCAAATTCAATTCAGCATAAAAAATTTTAGCAAAAATATCAGGGTAGGTTCTAAATTCACTAGATAATTATTGAAAGGAGCTCACCAGCTGTAAAAGTAATAAATATCTGTCCCTCTCCAAATATATTAACAACATAAGGGATTATTTTATATTCACATCCTGGCAAATGCTGCCTGGTCCTCTGTGACAGATGTTGAACAGCATTGTGCACAAGGGAAGGGGGATAAGCTGCAAGCCATTAGTTCTTTTTTTGACTGAGAAAGGGAAGCATCTTATTACAAAGTAGCAGTACTAAAAACAGTTCTATCAGCTGCTCAAGGACACAGTGACATTAACTAACAACCTGGAGCGCAGGGGTCCTGGGAGGGCTGCTGCTGGCTCTGAGCAGCCAGCTCCTGCTGCCTCTGCTGCTCAGCCTTCTTAAGCCTCAGCTGCTGCAGGCGCTTACGGAGCAAAGCTATCTCAGGCCCCCTTAAAAATTCTGATACAGACAGGAAAAGAAGGGTGAAAAGAGAGTAATGAGACAAAAGATAATAAGAATCTCATTAATCATTAAAGAGAGGAAAGATATAATAAAACATGTCTCACAGAATACTAAAAAGTTATTGACAAATTACTAGTTGTTAAATTAAGAACAAATTATGCACAACCACTAAAATACTTCCCTTTACAATAAATTAGACATATACATGTTCCTAAAAATATTTAAGTAATTAAGCAAGATGAAAATAAAGTCTCTATAGGCAAAACATTATTGCACTTGTGGTGTTAGGGATAGAACCTGGAGACTCATGCCTGCTAAGCATCAACTCTACCACTGGGCTATACCCCTAGATCAAGATTTTAAATTGAACATTTCTTTCCCCATTAATTTCCTGTTTTTACAAGAAACTGATATAAAATGCAAAATATCAGTTAAATGATTTACTGTGCATACAAAAATTTAAGTTATTTGACTAATGTTAATCAAATTATAATTAAAATAAATTATCAATTCTCTGTAAAAAGTGAATTGCCTGTTAGAATTATCATTTAGGTTTTTTTTTTAGTTCAAAAATATTAAGGCAATATTTTCTTAACCTTAACGTGAACATAAAAGGGAAATATAACACCACACAATTCTGGGAAGAGTTTTTGGAAAGAGTTTTTTGTTGAATACCTGATATACATATAAGGGTTTGGGGATAAGTTAAACACTTAACAAGATATTCCCTGTCTCTATGCAGGTGATGTTCTGGAGAAAATAAAGATACTTGCAAATACATAAACACAAGCACTATATAAATACACACAGAGTATATATATGTTTGCATATATCAGGATAATTGCTATGAATTATACACACACAGATTGTACATGTTTGTAAGTGTCGTAGGAGAAAGCTGCTATGAATTACATATACATATGTAATTCATAGAGTGTACATATGTGCTTCCACGTGTCCTATGGTGATAACTGCTGCTGAATTAAGCTGGCAAGGCAAGGTAAAGGGATTGCAGATGGCAGGGTAGGATTGCCATTCTGTACATGGTCATAGAAAATGCTGCTCTTATAAGGTGCCATTTCAAATAAAGACCCCAAGGATATTTGGGGTCACACAGATATTTGCAGGAATAATTTTCCATGTGGAAGAAAGAACAGTGAAAATGCCCAGGAAAGAAGTTCATCAAGGTTTGAGACATTTTAAAGGCAAAAAGAGAATATGCTGATGGTTTAGATATAGAATTATCTCAGAGATTTTTGGCCTAGTAACAGGAAAAGCAAGCTGTCATTTGTTGTAACAAAGAATAATGAAGGAAGAAAAAGTTTTGCTGGGAAAGGAAAAATAGCTATCCAAGTAGAAAACTTCAGTAGAGGCTGAACTTTAAGACTGTAGAATTCCCAGGTCACTGGTGATGAATTTATGGCACATGTGGCACAATGGTTTGTTTGTATTACTGAAGCTCTGAAAAGTCTGCCATCACTACCCCAGGACATATAAAACTGGAGTGACACTGGTGATGTCACTTTAAGTTCCCCAGAAAACAAGTGATGGCAGAGAAGAGATGTAACAACTGAATCTAGAGAATGCTAATGTGTAAGAGGAGGAAGACTCTTTAAGACGAATATAAATAAAAGCCAGAAAGGGGTCAAAGAAGCAGCAAGCAATTATGTCAAATACTGGTAGTGAACTGAAGATTTAGACTGAGATCTAAACACTAATTCTGTAGTGGCGTGTATGCCACTGATGACCTTGAAAGGAGCTATTTCAGTGTAATAATGGAGGTCAGAACCAAACTGCAGCAAGACCTAGAGAAAGGGGCTAGAATGCACAAGAAACACAAAGCACATATACTCTGCAGAAGCCTTGCTGAAAGTAAAGAACAGAAAAACCAGAAGATAGTCTATGGGGAAAGAGTCAAGGGAGGCTCATGTGTTTTAATTTGGGAGATCAGAGCACAAGTTTGCATTCTGATGGGAAATGGGTATTTGGAAGGGGAAATAATGCATGAAAAAGTAGGTGGGCAAATACAGGACAGACACCTTGAGTAGAGGACAGGACAGGGAGGCCAGTGGCTAACACAAGGACCCAATTTTGGAGCAAGTGCATAAAAAATTGAGTGGCTAACTACTAAGACAGTAGATGGCAAGTTAGAGGCCATGTGAAAAAGAAAAAAAAAAAAAAAAAAATCACCCAAATTCACTGTGGAGTTTCACACTCTCTTTGGAAGTCAAAATGTTATACGAAGGTAAAAGTCTCCCACTTAGAACCACTCAGCGATGCAGCGCGAGTGAGTGAAGAACAGGTTCCAGGTGCAGACACCAATGCTCTGTGACTTGGAAAATCAAGATTTAGTCTAGATATCAGGAGCTGTTTAATCAAGCATTTCCAGTGTGACTTAAAAAGTTATTTTCTGCCAACTTTTAAGGCTGGTTGAATGGCAGCTGCCCACTTAGATTAAAATTTTAAAAAAAGAAAAAGCGAGGCTAAGAAGTCACCACACAGTTAACTAGATAAGGCAAGGACTGCATTAAAACTTGGAACCAGGTCTATTAAATATACAATTCTGCTTAGCAATTTGTTGTTAGAGCACACACATATAATTTAAAATGCATATACTAATTTATCATTTATAAATATAAATGTATATTTATAAACGTATATCATGATTACAGGATTGTCTTTGTTAACATAAAGCCAAAACAAAAAATTAACATAATACTTCAGTTGCATTTTCTAAATAACAAAACCCAACAAGATATCAAAAACTACTAGAGGAAATCTATAATTCTGTCTCCTGAAACTACTAATCCCATTCTTATTTTCTCCTGAAAAACTCTGGGATATTCTCCCTAACAACTTCATTCTACTGATAGAATGAAATTAGCTACAGTTGATTAAACAAGGGACACTTGATCTAAGCGCATGTCATGCCTCTATAATCTGTAGGGACATCTGCTGTGGACCCTGCATTATTATCTATCTGTCTGCTAGCAGTCTGTCTTCCAGTCCCAAACTGCTTTTTGTCCTAGTGACTCTTACTGCTTCTTCCTCTGGGACTGCTCATTCCTTCACTTATTTCCAACATTCTCTGTTTGCTCCCTCAGTTTTCCCACAATGACTAGTATTTCCATTTATTTCTACTCTGTAAACAGTCCATATGCAGACTGATCAAACATTGATTCTACTTAAGGAAACTACAATTGAGCCATTTGGGCTTTGACAGCCTATACAACAGTCCTCCAGGCAGCAACAATTTTTCAAAATACAGTCAATTTAGATCTAATGGTTAATCATAAATCTGAAAAAATCTGCAAACTTCAGCAGAGTATTTGTAATTGAGCAGAAAACCACACACATATCTTCTACCTACAACAAACTGAATTCTCATGATCTGAGTGGACTATTAGAAACATAAGGTCTGAGGATATAGCTCAACGGCATAAGTGCCTGTCTCGCAAGCAAAAGGTCCTGAGTTCAACCCCCAGTACCTAAATAAATAAGAAAGAAAGAAACATAGGGAAGGGCTGGGCGTGGTGGTGCATGCCTGTAATCCCAGCACTTGGGAGGCTGAGGCAGGAGGATTGTTGTGAGTTCGAGACCAGCATGAACTACAAAGTGAGTTTGAGGCCAGCCTGAACTGCACAGTGAGACCCTGTCTTAAAAAAGACAAAAAAAAAAAGAAAGAAACATAGGGATCTTTGAGAAACTCACTTCTCAAAAGGAGCTCCCCAACCTGCATTTTTATGTACTAATGTCTCATTAGTACAACCCAAAGGTATCATTTTATCAAATAATATGATTTAAGATTAAAAATGAAGCTAAAAGAAAAAAACAACTATAACACTAGAAAAACTGCTTTACTTAATCACAAGATGCTTAAGATGCAAAAATTTATAAATATCACACTAATGAAAATATTTCCAGGCTTAGAAGAGATAACTTAGAAATGTCTGATAGGCATTATAGAGAAAAGATAGTAATATTCTATTGTCCCTTAAAATTTTAAAAACTAAAATCATGGTGAAGATAGCCTTTTAATCTACAATGGGTTTAGCACATCATCATATATTTCTGAGCTTTAAATATATAATTTTATAACATTTCTAAATGACAAAATCTTCTGTGAAATGTTCAAGACAATAATACATGTAAGAATAAAGATATGTGATGAAATTTTGGACTATGTAGAACATATTTCCAAAAGGTCCATGACACATGGGTCAAAAATGTTAAAGAATATACAAGGTAAAGCAGCAAAGAAAGGAGAAAAACCTACCAACTGAATTACACTTGCATACATTTATTTTCCTAACTCAGCTCCAAAACCCAAAACCAATTCTGCAGTGCCCACTACAACATCCTATTGTTCAGGTGATACATTTTGTACATTCACCTCCCTTATGATTTTATTTTTATCCTACCTATTTTTCCATCTGCCCCAACTTATTTATTTATATATATATATATAGCCACATAATTTTTAGAAAATATTTCTATAACTCACCTTAAAACCTTTGTGGAGAAAGCTTAGAAAAATTATCTAACTCATAAGGACTCAATAGGATAGGGTAAATAATGGATCCAATTGATAGATGACTGGCTATCTAATCACAGTATCTCCCCCAAATGTCATCAAATTTTGGGAGCTTACTAGAAATACTGGGAGTTAATGAAGTGGGGTCAAAACTCTAAAGACTAAAATATATCTAAATATGCCCTACCTAGTCTGCAGTAGCTTAAAGATAACTAAATGTCTCCCAGTACACTTCCTATATCTCTACTGACGGAGGAAAAAGACACAGAGATTACAGACATAGATAACCCTATCTTCGTGAGAACATACCCTCATAAAAGAAACATCATACACAAATCAATCAAACTGAAAAAAGAATTACATTTTTGTAAGTATCAATTGGGAAGTAAAGAGGGTTATACTGGAGTGTAAACTTTTAGGGAGAGTAGAAAAGGAAGGGACTAAGGGAAAGGGCTTTGTCTAGTAGTGACGAAAGGCCTTTTTTGGATAACATCTGAACTAAGAACTAAGGGAAAAAGGGTTGGCTGCATGACAAGCTGGCAGAAAAACTACCAAAGAATAAAGAACAGTAAGAACTTCAATTCAAATAAAAAGAAAGGAAGGTGCAGAAGAGAATTTGACACATCAAAGGGAAAAGAAAGGAAACTGATCATAACAACCACCAGGGACCAACAAAAGTAGGATGAGAAGAACCCAGAGAGGTGGGCAAAGACCAGGCCATACAGTTTCTTCTAAGTCCACAGTAATTTTGGTGTTTTTTGGGGTGGGTGTGTGTGTGTGTGTACTGTTTTTCTAAATGCATCACAAAGTTATATGATCTGATTCAACATTCTATAACTGTCTGGCTGCTGTGTGGAGAATAACTTATAAGGGGACAAAGGGAATGCAATGAGCTCAATCAGGAGACAACAACTGGCAGTGATGTGGAAAGAAATAATTATATTTTAGATATGGAACCAATATAACTTGTTGATAAATTGGATGTGGGGCTTGAGAGATAAAGAATAAATCATGAGTTATTGAAATACACAAATATGCAGGTGGCCTTATAACTAAGACATAAAAGCACTAAGATAAAAACAATTAGGAGACAGAAATAGCAGGAGACTGAATTAAATCTTAGTTAGGACACCTTAAATTTAAAATGTTTAAAGATAACAACAAAAAAAGCCCAAATAATAATTGGAAATAAGAATATAGAATTCAGGGGCAAGCCAAATAGCTCAGTGGATTAAAGTGCCTGCAAGCAGGTGCAGAGGTTGGGGGTTCATTTCCCCGGCCTGCCGTGCCAGCCCCAACACTGGGGCGTGCTGAGACAGCAATTGAGACTGAGCGCAGTGGTGCGCGCCTGTAATCCCAGCACTTGGGAGGCTGTGAATCACTACACACCCTGTAGACCCTTCCCTAAAATACAGGAGAGAAAAAAAAAAAAAAAGGAATACAGAACTCAGGTTATAGGATCAGACTGATACATCTTTTGAGAGTCTTAAATTTAAGAGGCAATAAATTAAAATTTATGGAGAAATGAGAATTGTTGAAAGGTAACGGTATACAGGGAGAAGAAAACAGTGGGATTAGCAGGTTAAACTATGAATTTTAGAAGCAGGTAGAAAAGGAAATAGGAACAATGATTACTGAAAGACTGCCACAGTTGTTAATAAGAATATAAAGACAAATGTGCCAAGTGCTGGGACCAGGTTTGGATCCCTGGTATCACATACTGTGCCAGCCCCACCCCCAGGTGTGCTGAGCCAGCCACGGGGAGGGGTGGGGGTGAGGGGGCAAAAACAGAAGCATCACCATGAGCCCAAGCTGCACAGTGAGACCCTGCACCAAATATATTAAAATAAATAAATAAATGTGTCCTAAAAGCCAAGAAGAGAAAGTGTTTCAAGAAATCACTGTCAAGACTGGGTATAGTTGTACGTGCTTGTAATCCCAGCTTGGGAGGCTAAAGGGCTAAAAACAAGAGAATCAGTACGAGTCCAATCTGTGTAGTAAGACCCTGCAGACCCCATATTAAAAATATAAATAAAAAAAAAATCATTGTCAGACTAAGTGTAATTGCGTTTAGAAAAAAACAACAAAAAGAATACAACCTAGTAAGATACAAACAGACAAATATCCTCTAAATTTGCAATGATGGAAGTTACTAGTGATGTGACAAAAATTTTGTTTGGGGAAAATAAAAAGTTTAAAAATAGATTCTGAAAGGGCCAGGGAGACAGCTCAGTGGCATAAGTGTTTGCCTGGCATGTGCAAGGTCCTGAGTTTGATCCCCAGTACTGGAAAAAAATAAATAAATAAATGTAGATTTTGGTTGGTCATGAATGAATGGGGCAAGAAAATGAAGATAGTATATGTGACCAACTCTTCCAAGGACTCAACTATAAAAGCAGTAGAGAAATGAGGCAGAGAGTAACTGTGGGAGGGTGGGGTAAGAATATTTTCTACTGGACGTAAGAGCACTTCATAAGGCTAAACAAATTTGGCAGAAAAGGCAGTAATAATAGTGGAGAAGACGCAACAGAATGGGAAGCTGAACAGGGACAGGAACTGCATGAGCAGGACCTCATAGGAAAAGATAGATTTCTTACAAAATACATTTTGCCTCTAGCATAGACAATGTGAATGTAGGTATGGTAAGTTTGATGATTCAATAGCAGGAAAATGTGTGCTTTTCATCATGAATGAAAAATCAGTGAAAAGTTAGTAGCTGAAGGCACAAAAGGATCAAGGAGTTAAAGGTTAGAGAGATATGAAGAGGCAAGCTAGATGGTTTATATGAGTTGGGACAGCAACTGACTGCTCCAACACAATGTTTAGCAACCATGAAAATTTGTGATTTTCTTTACTGCTGCTCAGTGATTTAGTTGCAGATTAAGAGTTTGACCACAGTTCTCACATTCCCATTGTCTGTTCACTCCAGTAATAAAAATGATAAAAATACAAATGATACAAAGGAAAGCATAAACATTTACATAAAGAGGCAAGTACAAGACAGAAAAACAGCTGCTTATTTTTGTCTCCAAGCAAGGTATTAGAAATCATACCTTTAGGCTAGTACTTCTACCCACTATCTCAACCAGTGGACAGTTCCTGATACCCATAAAATCATCTGGACTTAGACTACGGTACACAACAAGAGAGACTGGGCAAAAACAAAAGCAAAATAAAATACATTAAGTGCTTATTGTTGAAATACTGGACTCTAGGATGGAAGAGCCACTGTCAGAACAATTTACAAACATTAATCTTTATATATTAAATCTTACATAATACTTTCCTTGGTAACAATACTTAGAAACATGTAAACATTCCAATTACCCATAGTTTAGTCAATCAAACTTCTCTTAATAATCTCCCAGTTAAGAATATTTCTTTTCTGTTTTTGGAAACTATGCACAGAATGGTGCTAAATAATAATTCAATGGTTATATGACCATCAAAAACATGTTTAATTTCAATGATTCAAATGACTGTAGTACTTGATACATTACTCATCAGTTTTATAATTTGAAATGGAGTATTACAAGTACATTAAATATCTATTTTTTAAAAGTAAAAAAAATTAAGCTCCAGAATATTTAACTCACAAATGTGGAATTAGAATTAGTTAAGAAGATGAAAATTTGGTAAACTAATTATTTTTCATATAAATATTAGAGGAATAATTTTTTTAGTAAAAGGCATTATGCTGTTGACAAGAGACAACAGAATCTGCCATACCAATTATAATGAAGATTTTCATGATTCGAGGAAAAATAACAAAGAATATATATACAATGGAACTAATAAACAACATGGTCATTATGATTTTTTTAGTTTTGGTACCAGAAATCAAACTCAGGACCTCACACTTTCCAGGCAGGTGCCATGCCACTGAGCTACATCTCCTCATTATCACTACTCTGTGTGTGTGTGTGTGTGTGTGTGTGTGTGTGTGTGTGTGTGTGTGTAACCAAACATAGAAAGATTTTGGTCTCTAATGGTCCATGAAATACTGGTCTACCTATAATGGCCTATGTCAAAACATCAACTATTGGGTAGCTTTAATATAAAATGAATATTCCAGCTGTTTGCTACAATTCATGCAAATTAGGCACAACTAAATTTTGTATTTAAGTTACATGATCATAAATTATGCAACATTTTATTTGTTCACACACAAAGGTGTCATCATTTAGTGCCCTACAAAACAGACTAAAATTTTCAATATCAAAAATCATCAGGCAGACAGCAGCCTAGGTGAACAGTAACATCCTTACCAGACTGATGATGTGCATGGTGTCCAGAAGCTTCAGCGGACTGCCTTTGCTCACTGTCTGGAGAAGACAGCAAAGAAGTTGACCGGGGACTTCCGGTGGAAGAGCACACTGAATGAGCCTGAGCGGACACAGAGGATGATGTAGAAGGCTGAAGAAATTGCTCAGCTGGAGCATCTACATCCATTGAAGTTTCACCTGTTTCCAGATCAGGACTGGATGGGACCACGGGAAGAGTGGAAATATCCAGCTGACTTGTTCCACCTTCAAAAACCATGTTAAGGAAAATTCAAACTTTAAATGCATTTAAAAAACAACAATTCTTTAAAAAGACAGTTTTTTATATACTTGTACACCTACACAAATGCATTATTTTAGGATATCAGTAAGAACCACTTGTGGTTTGGTTCATCTGACCAAACAAGCTAGTCTAAGGTAGCAAAAACCTAAGTATAAAAAATATTTTTGTTAAAATAATCAGTCTTGGCAGAGAGAAGGGATATTTCATGTAAAAAATGTTCAAAGCTACTATAGATCAGATATATAATGGTCTATAAAATACTGGTCTATCAGGAAAAAAAGTGTTTCTCATGGAATTAGAGGAAGTTTCAGATTGATGAGGTCATGGGTTTTTACCTTTCTGTCTGAGGAAACCCATATTAACTGCCAATAGAAGGAGAAAGCTCGTTAAACTTTTAATAGATGCTCATGCAGATACTTACAGAGCCCATGACCCCACTTGTGGAGAGTATTCAGTGTTTTCCCCAGGCCTGGCAATTCATGTGCCTCCCAGTAATTAATACAGTTGGCCAGTTTATTTGAGATAATACCCAATGGCCATGAAAGATAAATAAGGGATTAAATCCCACATTTAAGAAATCTCTGCTAACTGACCTACAAAAAGTTCTAACTAGTCTTTTTATAATTATAAACTTTAAGTTTGTTACATTTCAGATGCTTTTAGAGTCTAGGTGAAAGAGAAGCAAGGAGCTGCCAAGTCCAGGGTCTCCCTGAGCCCATACAGGTGTGTCTCTAGCTCCTTGCTTCCTTTCTTTTTTTTTTTTTTTTTTTTTTTTTTTTGTTTGGGTTTGTTTGTTTGTTTTTGGCAAAACCGGGGGATTGAACTCAGGTCCTTGTGCTTGCCAGGGAAGCGCTTATTCCACTGAGCCATCTCCCAGACCCCTTCCAGATCCTTTTAATGTCTCAATAGTTGTCCAAGATATTAAACTCAAGTCAATAGTATGCTGAGATTCCCTGGATCCTATCTTTATCTCTATATTCGTAATTATCCTGTTGGCCCATATGAGTTTGTTACTTTGGCTTTGTCTCCTCTGGATTCAAAGTTATACATCCACCCAAGATAAGAATGGGTGGTGTCTATTGAGGGCCTTTAGGTAAAACCTCTGGAGAGTATCTCTGACTGCCATTCAAAAACTACAACACCTTTCAGCCTGAAGACAGAGCAGTCATCACCCATGGTTTCCTCACAGCAGTTAGGTTACTCCTTCAAAAAATGGAATGTTGTAGGCAGCTAAATTAGTTAGAAATATTATATGCAGTTGGATAGGACCAGGCCCTCAAGGAGACAATATGGAAGGTAAGGTAATTTTGCAACTTTGGAAGAGACAGTCACTCCCACTATAGGGCACAGCTCAAGATCAAAGTAAACAAATGTAGCCACATACTTCCCTAGGGATGGACATCAGGGATTGATATTTTACATAGGTATCAGTCACCTTGAAAGAGCCTGAAAAAGTCCTAATCCAACCCCCAACAGGAAGAAACCTGTCCCATCTTCATGCCCACCTGCTACGTGATTGGCTTCCTCTTTTGGTACTGGATTTAATTAACTTTACCTAAGCAATGGTGCTTACAATCTCTCTGGTTGAACATAGTTTTGTCCTACCTCATGACCACCTAAGTCAGTTTTCCACCTTAGCCAACCTCACTGCATGGTTGTACTCTATAAAAGTCCCTGGAAGAGACAGCTTCCCAGGGGACAACCCACTTAGCTCCCCCTTCCATCCCTCTCTTAGACAGCTTTCATTCCAATAAATACATTCTGCTTTTTAAAAAAATAATAATAATCCGTCTTGGGCCAGGGAGATAGCTCAGCAGCTTTAGCACCTGCCTGGCAAGCCAAGGTCCTAAATTCAATCCCTAGTACCAAAAATAAATAAAGAAATTAAATAATCAGTCTTTCCAATTATGTAAAATATATTTATAAGTTTGCTGTTTCCATTCTCAAAGTACATTTAAAAGTAAGAAATGTCAGGCTTTTCTCTTCTTGAAATAAGCAAAAGATATGAGCTGCAGTTTGTGGACTCAGAATTCTGGGATTGTACAAACCGTGTGACGACAATAGATATAAACCATGGTGTAAATTTGATATAAATAAAAGTAACTTCTATAAATAGTTTTTTGCAAGCTTCATGATGATGTTATTAGTAAGAAAATTACCTCTGGGTCGAGATCTTCCTCGTCCTCTATTGCTTTGTGCAACTTCACTTGCTTCTTCAAACCATCTTGATAGCATATCAGACATTCTCTGCATCAGTGATACATTAGGACTTTGCTCTCCTATTTTAACACAGAATTTTATCAGTGAGCCTAGTAGCAAGTCAGGATCCTCTATCAATGTAAAAACCTAGGGATAAGGAGCTTTAAGATATAAACAATTTTTTATAAAATCAATTTGCCTTGGGGCCAGGGAGATGGCTCAGTGGAATAAACACTTCCCTGACAAGCACAAGGGCCTGTCTGAGATCAATCCCTGGTTCTGTCCAAAAAAAAAAAAAATCAATTCGCCTAAATAAATAATGATGTACACAAAAATTCATTAAATCCCTCATCACATTTTATAGCCAATTATATCAGTGACCCTTTGTATGCATGGTAAGAGCCTCAAGGATAAGGCTCACATCTTCATCTCTGCCAATTTGCCCACTCTTACCTTTTTATGTCTTAAACCTACCCAGACTTACTTAGATCTTTATATTAAGAATCCCCAGGTAGGAAGGGCTGCTGAATTCCAAGTCAAAAAGAGTAAAAGAAAGGCTTTCCCTTTCATTAGAGCATTATCATCAAACACAGACACAAAGATATACTTAGATTTTTGTTCAAAAACTGAATTTTCATTTACTGTACATAAATTTCAGGCAACTGAAATTAGTTGAAACCACACCCTTACTCCTGTTCTCCCATCAAATAAGTGTTCTATTTTAAAATGGGTAGCATGATATCAAATTAAAAATATGACAACTCTAGTCTACAATCATGTAAAATGGAAATGTTTTAGTGGAATCAGAATTTTGTATTTTATCGCTATTATATTAGCTTTACATTTAAATATATTACAAGGTAATAATAAGGATGATACACTAAAAATATGATCATAAAACATTTTTTAAATTATCAGAATAAGACTTTTCACTACTGACTCATTTAATATACTTTACTCAGACTAATCCTAGTTAAAGTGTACCAGATCAAAGCTTCCAAGTCTTTTATGCTTGTAAAAGAATTGTTTCCACTTTTCTTCATATTTAAAGGGAAAACTTAGTAAGTCTGATAATACCCAGTGTTCTAGAGGACTAAACTAGTGTGTCTTTTTCAGAAAGCAATGTGATAACCAAAAAACTTAAAATGTACACCTGTTGGGGTGTGTACACCTGTAATCCCTGTACTCTGAGAGATTAAAGCAACACATTGCAAATTCAAATGCAGCTTGAATAACTCAGCAACTTAGTGAGACCCTGTCTCAAAATTTTAAAAAGGGCTAAGGGGTATAGCTAGCTAATTACAAAGCCCTTAGCTTCAATCCTCAATATTGCAAAAGAAAATACTGTATTTATCCAATAACTCAGTAGTAACTCCACTTCTAGGAATCTATCCTAAACTGTATATGCCCATGTATATAAAGATACAAATGTAAATATATTTGCTGCAGCATTTTGGACGAGTAGTAAAAAAAAAAAATGAAGATGAGTCAAAAATATTAATTTTAGGGCCAGCCAGATAGCTCAATGGACTAAAGTGTCTGCTTAGGCAGAGTGCAGCAGTGAGGGTTGAATCCCCGGCACACTGTGCCAGCCTCGCCCATGAGGTGCACTGAGATGGTGATTGAGATTGGGCATGGTGGTGCACACCTGTAATCCCAGCACTTGGGAAGCTGAAAACAAGAGAATCACTAGAAGCCTGATCTGTGTAGGTCCCTGTAGACCCTGTACTAAATTTTAAAAAGTTAGTTTTTAAATACTGTATGCCAAAAAATCTCGCCAAAGTATAATTACCATCTCGTTCTCGTTCACTCTCAGGCCTTGCTCTGGGTCCAGTATCTGACCAATCACCACGAAGCCTCAAACGCTTAACTGGAGGCTGTCGTAACTAAAAGAAAAGGGTAGGTAAAGCCTATGTAAGTCTAAAGGAAAATTCACTCCTATTACTCCTGTTCCCAGGCCGAGGATCACCCAGGGCTTTATGTGTGTCTTGCAAGCCCTTCACCACTGAGATACACCTCAGACCGTCAACTCTAAGAGCACACTTTCAGTCTGATTACTACCACCTCTCTATTTTGATAAACTATGCAAGAGATGCACTTATGTTACATCAGCCTTTTGTAGCACTCCTGATGATAAATATCCTTTGATGCTGACAGCCTGTACTAATATCTTCAACACAGAGCCTGATGGAATTCTGAAATCACATGGATGTGATTTCTAACCCCGCTTCTCTCACTTTTCAGCTGACAACATCAAGTTCACCTGTTTAAGCCTTAGTTTTTATGTGATAATAAGTACATTTCAGCCAAAATACCTCCACACCTAACAAGGACAGTTATTATTTTTACTTATTCTTGACAATTTGCTCTCCATTTCTCCCCAGCATCTACCTCAAAACTTTACCTTCCTATTCTTGGCTAATAACTTTTCCTATTGCAGAGAGTATATCAAGAAAGCCCTGTATAAATGACATCAATTTCCTCAGCTGACTACTATAAGATTATATTTTATAAATAACATTATATATTATATTATCTTGCCAGAGTGGGACAGAAGGTTCACCTCCAAGGGCTGCAGCAGGAAGAAGTGGAACCAGCAACCAGACCCAAGCCACACCCACCTGGACGAGTTTGAACTAGGTAGATCCGGACTTTGTGCTAAGGTAATAACTCTAAGCTCTACACTAAGAGTCAGAAGACAATGCTATACAAAATGACAAAGAGAAAGAGCAAAATGCATTCTCAGGCCCCAAGCCCACCCAGAACAAATGCAGGAAAAAATAGCATTGAAGAGATTCGAAATCACACACCTGAAATCTCTGAAATAATAGTGTCTGAAGTAAAGAAACAACTGCAGATAGGTATAGAGGAAATCAGATCAGAAATAATTTTCTGAAGTAAAAAAAAATGATAACTATAATGAAAGAAGTACTAAGTGCTTCTAAGGAAGATACTGATAAAAAAAATAGGGAATACAAAAATGATGGAATTCTTGAATGAGCAATACAGGAAAGAAACTGAATGCATAAGGCAGATTCAAAGAGATATACAGGAAATTAAAATCAATCACAAGCTGGCAAAACCGTTTGAATGAAAGTGAAAATAGATTTTCACACCTTGAAGATACCATTGTAGCTAGTGAAAAGGTAAGGAAAGATCTCTTAAAAACAACTAGGATGCAGGAAAAGAATAATTCAACATCTGAAAGATGATGCAAAGATGAACAATGTGAGACTAATAGGCATCAATGAGAAAGGAGGAGTCATGCATATAAATGATATAAAAATAATATGGACAGAATAGCAGAAAACTTTCCAAATATCAGGAAACAATCTGACATTCACATAACCAAAGCATCTAGAACTCCAAATAATATCAATCCAATTTAAAACACACCCAGACATATAATAATCAAGATCCCAGAAATTCAGAAACAGTATAGTAAAAGCCACTATAGAAAAGAAACAGATCACATTTAAAGGAAAACTCACCAGAGTAATGGCAGATTTCTCTTCACAAACCATCAAGTCAAGAAGAGCATGGAGCAAAGTATTTCAAGTCTTGCAAGAAAACAAATTCCAACCCAGACTGATATACCCTGCAAAACTCTCTTTCAAGTATAATGGAGAAGTGAAATACTTCCATGACAAAGAACTAAAGACTTTCACGATGACAAAGCCAACCCTACACAGACTACTAAAAGATATTCTAGACAGGGATCAAAATGACCACAACTCCATGAATAAGAATGGAAAGAACCCACCAAAAAGGACAAACAATTAAGCAAAGAAGAATAAGAGGTATACAAAAGCAATCATTCAGTTATTCTTTCGTATATAGCAGCAAAATATTTCCATCAGTATACTCTACAAATGGACTCCTGCACCCTTAAGGTCATGATTCTATCCAGATCTATAGGGTGGACATCAAGGAAATAACAGTAGCTAAGTCCAACAAGTGATACCTGGCCACCAGTAAGTGTCATGGACGCTGTCCATGTCCACGACATATTAGAACTGTTAGAAGTGCTGGTCATGTATTTGTCATTCTAGTATTTATCTTATGTTTTATTCTTAGTAATTCTTTACTATCATGAAAACTTTTTCTTAGTTCAATTGTTTTGAAGTATTTAATTTTTAATTAATATTTAATTTTTTGAATATTGTTTAATCTTAATTTTTGTTTTAAAATTTATACTGTATCTTTGACTTACAATCTACTTAAAAGACATGGCATGATATTTTCTTCTATCATGAAAGTTTCATGAAAGTTTCTAAAGTATTAGAAACTTTAAAAAGTATATTTCCAAAGCCGGGCGTGGTGGCGCATGCCTGTAATCCCAGCACTCGGGAGGCTGAGGCAGCAGGATTATTGTGAGTTCGAGACCAGCCTGAGCTACAAAGTGAGCTTAAGGCCAGCCTGAACTGCATAGTGAGACCCTGTCTCAAAAAGCCAAAAAAAAAAAAAAGTATATTTCCATTTTCCATTGACTTTAAATTACTTGTCTTTTACACACAGACACACAAATATGTATACCAACAAAAGATACTGTTTTATAAAAATCTTCAATGAATTTTTAAGTGGGTTCATCTAATATATTTTATATAGTCCTGCATAACTATCATTTTGAGAGCTTTTTATTCTTTATCCAGGACCATACAGTAACTTCTCTTGCCTTCTGGATTATGCTCTTTGTTATTTCCTACATGCTATATCTGGAGGTATTAGAATATTTCAAGTTTGTATAACTGGAAAATATTTTACTTTCAGTTTTCAAAGGTATGTTTGCTAAGCATAAAATTCAGTGAGGACAGATCTTCTTTTTTCTTTCAGTCTTTTCAATTAATTAGTCTAGCTTCTTATACACTTGGCCTTTTTTTTTTTTTTCTTTCTTTCTAATGCGGAAAAAGATACTGCTTAATTTTGTTCTTCAAGAGCTAATTTTTTTTGTCTTTTTGAGACAGGGTCTCACTATGCAGTTCAGGCTGGCCTCGAGCTCGCTTTGTAGCTCAGGCTGGTCTCGAACTCACAACAATCCTCCTGCCTCAGCCTCCTGAGTGCTGGGATTACAGGCCTGCGTCACCACGCCCAGCTAAGAGCTAATTTTTTATATGTGTATGCCTTAATGATTTTTTTCTTTACAATAAATTTTGGAAATTTCATTTATGAGTATCTTGGTATGATTTTATTCAAATTTTTTGCACAAAATAGTCATTTTTCTTGGTAATGTGGTGCTATAACTTCAACTAATTTCAGAAACTTTAAATCTTTAAACATTTATTGCCTAACCCTTTCTACTTTGAGAATTCTAATTATATGAATGTAAGTTTCTTGATTTTTTGGCACAGAGTGAACTATTATATGACTGATCTGTAAATTCATTTTTATTTTGGACAATTTTTACTGTTATATTCATTTAACTTTGTAAATTATTTACAATGTGCAATTTATTACTAATCTCATGTTATGTATTCATCTCAGAAATATCTAAAATTCAAAAATATACACTAAACAAATACACTGAATAAATAAATGCATGAATAAATTAGAAAAGTATGAAAAAAGTGCTACAATTTTTAATAGTTTTATAGTAATATACTTTTTTGCAGGACAGGAAGCGGGGATTGAACTAAGGCCCTTAGGGCTTGCTGTACAAGTACATATTCCACTGAGCTATCTCCTCGGCCCCTACAGCAATATATGTCACATCCCAGATTACCTTTTAAAGTACATATATGTTGACTAACTAGCACATACTTACTGATTTACAATGCTATACAACTATCATCACTATCTACTTTCAGAACGTTTTAACCATGTCAAAACGAACATCCATCCTACCAGCAGCTCCTACTAACCACTAATTTACTTTCTATCTCTGTAAATGCATATATTCTGCATTATTCACATAAAATATGCGGCCTTGTGTGCCTGATTCTTTTTAATTAGCATAATATTTTCATGGTTTATTCACAATGTAGCACTATCAGTGCTTTACCTTTTTACAGCTGAATAGTATACAACAGCAAAATGTTTATTCACCAAATGACAAGACACTGAATCATTCCCAGTTATTGGCTATTATGAATAATGGTGCCACTGAGCACAATGTCATGGTTTGGATCTAAACTGTTACTCAAAGGGACAGTTGAAGGCCTGGGCCCCAGTGTGGTAACACTGAGAGATGGGGCATTGCAAGATAATCAGATCATGAGGTCTCAATTGGATTTATCCCACGGTGGCTACTGGGAGCTGTGCAAACTTCTAGGCAGTGGGGCCTGGCTAGAGGAAGCAGGCCATGGCAGGTGTGTCCTTGATCAGTCCAGTCTATCCCTGGAGCAGCAGCCTGGCCCTATGCAGTGAGCACCCTGCTCTAACACACTCCCTAAATGATGTTTGCCTCCTCATAGTCCAGGAAAAAGGAGCCAAGGGAGGACAGGCTCTGAAACCATGGGGCAAAATGACTCTTTCCTCCTTGATCATATCAGGAATTTGTTGCAGCAAAGAAAAGCTAATGTACAGATTATAAGTTTTTTGGGACAAGTGTTTTCAATTTTCTTAGGGGTTTATGTGCATGTCTATAGGCACAGTGTGTACCTATGTGTGTGTATATAACAATATATATGTCTATGTAAGTAAATATGAGTAAAACTGCTAGGTTATAAGGTAACTATTTTTAACTTTTCAAAAAGAGCTAAAACTTTTCCAAAGCAGCTGACCACATTACATTTTCACCAGCAAAGCATGAGAGTTCCAATTTTTCCATATATTCACACACACTTGTTATTGGCTTTTCTTTTCTTTTTATTTAGTACAGATTCTACAGAGTCTACAGGGTCTCACTACGTAGATCACACTCGTAGTGATCCTTCTGTGTTCAGCCTCCTAAGAGCTGGTATTACAGGCACACACCACCACACCCAGTTTCAATAGCCATCTCAAGGTGCCCTGGGAGCTGGGCCAGCATGGCTACATTTTCTACTTCCACCACCCTAATACATGAAGTGGTACCTCGCTGTACATTTCCTACAGGACTGGTAGCACCTGCTACCTCTGCATGTGCTCACTGGCCATCTGTATAACTCCTTGGAGAGGCTATACATTCTTTACCAATTTTTAAGTGGAATATTTGCCTTTTTAATGTTGGGTTGTAAAAGTCCTTTATATAGTTTGAATACTACACTCTAATCAGATATATCATTTATGAATATTTTCTCATATTCTGTGGGTCATTCCCTTTATTTTTGAAGTACCATTCAGGCTGAGGACATAGATCAGTATTAGAGTATTTATCTAGAAATGCAAGGCCCTGGCTTCAATCCTCAACACCGCAAAAGGAAAAATAAAAATAACATTCATTGATTTTTTATATCACTCACAATTAAGCGGGCTTTAACTAAAACCTTGATGACTGTTACGTTGTAAATATTCTGATTTATCCTGGACAGCATACTAAGTAACAAGGGAAATGGAAAAGCAAATTCTCACATCCTCAACAAAGGAGATGGAAAAAAATCCAAAAATCCAAAAATTCTGTATTATGGCCCACGTATGGCAAACAGCAACTGAAAACAGCAAAATCTACACAAGAAGCACAAGCTCATACAAGGTGTAACAAGAACAGAGGAAGAAAAAAGTCATAAATATCCAAAATCTCAAACAGAAGATAGCCTACACTTTACACTAATTTAAAATGATATAACCCTAACCAATGAATGAGGAAAATGAATGTTTATATTATACAGGCAAACAACTCATAAGCAACTATTTCTGAAACAAGATATTCAAACTCAAAACAATCGTGTGTGTGTGTGTGTGTGTGTGTGTGTGTGTGTGTGTGTGTGTGTGTGTGTGTGCGTATTAAACCCAGAGCCTCAGGAAGCTAGAAATGCACTGGACCGCTGATCTACATCCTTAGCACCCCTCAACTTTCTGACTATGGGAAATAACTTAGCCAAGTACACTGAAATGGCAGAGCACTCACTTGGTCACCAAATATTTATAAGTACATTTTATGTACTAGTCTAGATTCTACAAAAAAAAAAAAAATCCTCATTGTCAGCTAGATCACAGTACATATCTGTAATCCCAGCTTCTTGGGAGGCTGAGGCAAAAGGATCAAAAGTTTAAAGACAGGTTGGGAATTTAATGATCTCAAAATAAAATAAAGAGGGCTGCGGATACAATTCAGTACTAGCATGTGGGAAGTCTGGGATTTAATCGCCAGTACCCCTACACCTACACAAATCAGAGTGTAACGAGGAATTGATATGTAAAAGTAAAATATAAAGTAAGCATTATAAGAAAAAATAAATTAGAAGGGATACAGATAGTCCTAAGAGTTAGGGGTTATGATCTTTTTTTTTATTGTACTTGGTTATTGCAGGGTCTCAGTTCACAGCTTGGACTCATGGTGATCCTCCTGCTTTCAGCCTCCCCAGCACTGGAATTACTTACAGGCATGTGCCCCCACACCACCCAGACTCCAGCTGGCTCAGCTCGCCCTGCTGGCAAGACGTGGTAGGGGCACCATGGTCCCTGAGCTCACCTAAGCTTGCCGAAGCAGATGCTTTGGACCACTGAGCTATCTCACAGGTCCCAGAGTTATGATCTTTACTCACATTGGACTCTACATTTTCTTTCTTTTGTTCTGTCTTTTTGCTTGCTTGCTTGTTTTTTTTTTTTTTTTGGCACCATGGAGTGAATTCAGGACCTTGCACTTGCCAGGCAAGCACTTATGCCCTGAGCTTTGTTCCTGGCCTGAAAAGTTATGATCTTAAACAAGGTAGGCTCTTCATCAAGAAGCTCTTCATCAAAAAATGAGGCTCTTCATCAAGAAGCTATCAGCAAAAACTTACAGCACATAGGCAGAAGTTCATATAGTGGACAAGGAGAAAACATCAGTGAGAGAAGATAGGGTGCTATGGCTACAGCAAAGACACAGGAGAAACAGCAATGAAAGTCATGAGGACCTTTCACAAAGGATTGTGATGCCATACAGGACCTCAGCTTCGGATCTGACTTGTATTTCAAAGGATCAACTGGGCTGCTGTGCAGCTAACAGACTAGACAGGGAAAGCAGGAAGCTTAGTTAGAAAACTACCAAAACCTGAGATTGGTACAGTCAGAGTGGTAAGCAGGAGTCAAGTCTAGGATACACTCTTTGAGCAAGTTAGAAAAACAGAAAAAAAATGAGAGAATGGAATCAACAACAAAGTCTAATAATGGACTTGGACAGATGGGAAAATGTCAGAAATGTGTTGGAAGAAAGGAAAAAGAGGAAAGACAATAAAGACTAAAAAAGAATACAAAAATAAAGGAAAATAAACATCCAAAAATGAAACCAGACAAAAGAATATACAGTGCTGGGGATGCAGCTCAGCAACATAAGTGCCTGCCTAGCAAGTGCAATCTCCAGTACCTAAATAAATAAATAAATAAATAATATACTGAAGAAAAAAGGGAAAATACGAAAGTGATTATTAGAAGATATGCAGAAATAAGAGGCTCCTACAAATTCAGGAAATACACAAACGCTATCTGCAGACACAAGAAAACTCCTCTAATAAACTTCTAATTCATGTTTTAAAATACTGCTCAAGTTTTACTAATTTTTTAATCAAAATCAATTATCTTTTTGCTCAATTTATACAGAACATAGTACTTATTTTAAATTTCACACGTTTATAGTTCTATTATAGAATACCACTAAATAATGCCTTCCTTGAGTCACAGACCAGTTTAATGTAGGGCTCAGTACACAGTGGGCACCCTGCAAATATTTGCTGAGTTAAGCACAGTTGGTCTACACACTGCTATCAAGGTTTTAGTATAAAACATAGAAAAAGTAGACAGATAGAGATAAATTATTAATTTCTTGTACATATACCTCTTCATTATTTGATAAAGCATGATTTTTAATAATTTAAAATTATTTTTAACTCTGTTAAAGCAACAAAGAATACTAAGAAACATAAACATGCTCAAAACTAAACTAAAAATAACTTCATGAGTCAGGCATCATTCATTCTGATTAAATGCCAATACAGTCTAGCTACAGGTTGTATATGGTATTAAAGTAGTTGGCCAACTTGTCTGTGCACTTCTGTACACCTTGTATTTAGATGTTTCTCCAAAGCCTGATGCACTCACAGATGGCAAGATTTGAATGTGTCTAGGCTAGGGTGTGATATAGAAATTTAGGGTGTAATGATTAGATTAATGGGTGCATAAGGGATGGCCCACCCTGGGTGTGGATGGCACCGCCCCAAAGGCTGGTAGCCTGGATAGGGTAAAAGGGAGGATCAAGCTCGCTGCTGGGGTTTCTCTTGCTTGCTTGCTGCTGTCTTCTGTTGGCTCTCCCAGGCCAGAGACCTTTTCTTCTCTGTGATGCCCTCTGCCATGCTACCCTGCTTAGAACCAGCCCACCATGAACTGAACCCTCTACGAACTATAAGCTGAAATAAATCTCTCATCTTTAAAGTTGGGTTTTGAGTATTTTATCTCAGCAATGAAAAAAGTAACTAAGACAACTTTCAACTTTTTCATTATCTAACAGTTTTACTCACATACCTCACGAGATCACAGAAACAATACTGAGAGCAGAGTTTGTTTTCAATCAGACCAATAAATTTCATTAGCCATCATATCCTCTTCTTTGTCAATTTCCTATTTCACTTCAGTGCACTGCCACATTTAAAATCCTAAAATAGGTTTATAAAGTAATCCTAAGTTTTTCTAGTTTTATAAATTCACGGATCAGTTTTGTATCCCATAGGACTTATAAAATTTTTATTTAGTAACCTTTAAAACGTGTTCATTAAACAAAAAAATCCATGTTTAATTTCAAGAGCCAAATTTATAAGCCAAAATATAGAGTGAATAAACATAGGTCATTATAAAGTTTTAAAAACCAAAGGGAAGAACATATTGGGGAAAGAAGTTTAAAAGATTAAAGCAAACATTGTTCTATGGCTATGCACTACAGAAATTGCATTTCTAGTTTTCTACTTTTAAACCTAAGAAAATTTTGTCATCTTAGTGACCATAATTCAATTCATTCACCTACTTTTAAATATATACACCTATTTTAACTTAAATGTTTCCCATTTATTTATATGCATGTCATAATATGTACCTATGGATGTTAATATTTTGCCATTAGTCCATAACTGTAAAACAAAGGCACAACTCAGAGATTGCTACCCACGTATGAACAGTACACAATAATGGACTGAAAACCTTTCATCTCCTAAAGTTTATCATTTCATTTTCTATTAATTTGTCTTTTCTACAAGTGCTGGTTTTTCTTGGTATTGCTGTACATCTACAAAGTGAAAGGAACATTTCTCGGTTAAATATTTTCTTTTCAGAAACATCACGGTGGCCTGTTCTTTCAGGTATGGTTCATTACCTTCTTGCCTAAACCATCAATAACCTGACAAATAACGATTTTATTTATTTGGCCATTAGGCCCCATTGCCTATAATAACTGAATAAAGAACATAGTTTTAAGTAAACATACCTCTTCTCGCCTCTCTTCTGCAGAAGGAGTTTTAAGTTCTCGTGCTGTATCATCTTTTGGATCAAAAAGATAGATGTAATCTGAAGAATAACTAACGAGGATCTCTTGCCCATCTTCACTGTAACACAGAGATGTCACTCTACAGGACTTACTGTTAAGATGGGAAGGGATAAAGCGGGCAACCATTCCAGTAGTCCCTCGGCCGGCATAATTCCCTAAATCACAAAAAAAGAAGTTCTTTCTAGATTAAACTATCAGTTAGTTTATACACTGATTTATAATTATGACATTAAATCAACTTCTAAAGATATCTTCAGGTAAATTTTTATAATAGGAAAGCTATTAATATCCTAGAATATAATTTCAATTATAATTAACTCTCTGAATAGACTTCACTATGACAAGAAAAAGTTCAACGGGCACTTTGTGCCCCAGAGACCCAGGTATGCCAAATTTTAACAATCTCAAAGCTAAAACTTCTGCAAAATTAGGTTTTGTCCTATTCAAAATGTCATCTGAATAAGAACATCTGTTAAGAACAATTAAGCCTAGAATTTCACATTATATTATCAACTGTTCCCCATGCAATGCGACTATCTAGTGGACAGAAGTCCTCAATCATAGAGCAGTTCCAAAAGCTCATCCAGTGTTATGGCTTGAATCTAGATATTTCCAAAGCCTTGTGGTCACAGGTGGGGCTTTCTGAAGGTGGCATGGATTAAAGCGGAGAGAGTGGGGTTAAGGGTGTGTGATTACTAATAAATCCACTGAGAACTTTAGCACAGTTCTGGGTGTGGATAATGGTAAGACCCACCCTAGTGAGTGGCAAATCACTGGCAGTCTGGATGGGATAAAAGAGAAAGACAGGCTTGATGCTGCTACACCTGCTGCTTCCCTGCTGCTTGCTGCTGCTGTCTTCTGGATGCCACACCATGAACTGTTTCTCCTTTGTAATATCCCTCTGCCATAGTTTTCTGCCTTAGAACCAGGTGACTATGGACTACAAACTCTATAAGCTGCCAGCTATAATAAGACTTTCTTCCTTTGCTGGGTATTTTGCCTTAGCAACAAGAAAAGTATGACAACTAGTATTCTCATCACAATAAGCTATGCCCATTTTTACTAATATTGTTGGCTTATGTCCACCTTCATCTTTATTTTTCACAGTATAAAATAGTGAATGTCAGAATATTTGATATTTGTATTTATGCATGCATATTCACACTCATACGTATACATATGCACACATGCCTGCATACATAACTAATCTTAGCTTTCCTTTACTGAAAAAAAAAAAATGCTAATGGAGGCTCACCTTTTTTTTGTACTAGGAATCAAACTCACCACCTCACACTTACCAGGCAAGCAGTATGCCACTGAGCTATATCCTCAGCCCTGAAAAACCGGCTTTCAATTGGTTATTTCAAAAGTTTTCAGTTCCCACAGTGAAAAATAACTGATTTTTATCCGATTCAAATTCAGTACTGCAGCTTATTTAACAGTAGTTTAGTTAATAAGAAGCCCCAAAACTTATGCTACATATTAATACCTGTACTTCCTAACATTTCTCTCCACTATTTTCACTGTTATCCTCTTGATGGAAATACAGCACAGTCCTCCCAAAATTCACGTCTACCTGAAATTCCACAATATGACACTGTGTGGAAATAGGGTCTTCATTAATGTAATTGCATAAGATCAAATCACAAGAGTGGAACCTCTATTCACTTGACTAGTGTTTATAAAATAGGAAAGTGTGGACACAGGGCCACATGGAGAACAGCAGAGACTGCAGGACACATCTCACAAAGCCAGCCTCAGCAAGAACTGGAGCTAGAAGAGAGGCAGGCAACAGATTCAGCCTCAGGGTATCCAGGAGCAACAAACCCCAAGACGGCTTGATTTCAGATGCCAAGCTTCCAGAAATGTGAGAGACTCACTTTCTATTGCTCTAAGAGAACCATCTACTGGCAATTTAGTATGGTGGTCCTGAGAAACTAATATACCAAGAATGACAAATTTTTTAAAGTGATATAACTATAAAAGTTTTATCTCAGTAAATCTTAAAAATTTGGTAAAATGCCTTTTTTGGGGCAATGATCTATATTACCTAAATACATTCTGCTTCTTGAAATTTTACAATTAAATAAGTTTTTAAATGGAAAACATCATCAAGATTTATTCTTTGAATTGTTACAGTCCCTTGTTTTTCCTAACATTATCTCTTTACCTGTAGCTCTTGTACCCAGCATTCGCCGATCATATATTCGTACTGAGCTATCAGAACAACCAACAGCAAGGTAATACGGTACTGGGGGACAAATAGCAACTGATGTAGCAGCACGCCGACAATTAATTAAAATATCCTAGAAAAGATAACACAGTACCAGTTACAGACAGCCATGCAGCAGCAACTCTACTAAATTTATAAGAAAATTAGCTTTCTCAGAAATTCAAACTCAGTTAAGACAAACAGGGATACAAAATCAACATGGTTTTCTTAATTTAATCTACTTTCACTTCTTTAATCAAAACCGTTTCTAACACATCCAGCATATACAAAAGCACGATAAATATACTGTCAATATCCCTCTTCAGAATCTACTACTGTAAAGAAAATGCTGTCTTTACAGTTTTCCAAAATGATTTTGGTTACAATATACCTTGTTTATGTTTGTTTGTTTGTTTGTTTTTGTGGTACCAGGGATTAAACTCAGGACCTTGCACTTGCCAGGCAAGTACCTATTATACTGAGCTATCTCCCTGGACCCTATACCTTGTTTATAAAGCAATCAAAATATCAATATATTAAAATATTAAACTTTAGAGATTTAAAACATAGTCATATCTTAAGCATACAAAATACATTGTCAAGGAACAAATAAAAAATAACCCAAATATAAAAATAAAACACTGAGCACTTAACAACTGCCACAAAAAGAAAGTTCATCACAAAATTTAAGCCTTCTATCAAAACTAACTTTCATACAATGAAACAATATTATACAAAATGATCACTAAGTATGCCTCTACTCCTGAATAATAAAAATCTTTAGAAATATGAAAAATTCACACACTATGTCATGGATCACTAAGCCATTAATACCACTTGAAATGCCTGCTACTGTTGGTCAACTTGAGTTTAAAGGTTAAGAGTATATCTACTTTGTCTATGATACATACTAATGATTACATGATATTTATAGTATTTTGACTATTGATAACTGCTACTGAAATACAAAAAGAATAATCTTCACTGATTTAAAAATTTATACTTTTTGTAACTGGTAAAATCATTTTCATCAGTTTAAAAACAAAGTCATACACATAGTACAAACCCTACAACACATAGTCTCACTACAATGTCAGTACTTATCTTTCTATAACCATTTAAAAAAGTATGCACTAACACCTTAAAAATATCAAGATACACTGTTGATTCCACACTATTTTGCCTGATGATTCTAGTCCCTCATTAATTAGCTACTTTATTTAGTGAAACTTTATTAGTTATTAATCTCAGAATTTTAGCCTTAATATGTGGAATTGATTTTTCAATGCCTTTCATAATTCTAAGATAGCCAGATTAAGAATTACTAGTTACTAATTTTCTTCTATGTATAACAAGTTTTACTAAGACATATCCTGGGCTGGGGAGATGGCTCAGTAGAGTAAGTGCTTCCCTGACAAGCGCAAGAGCCTGAGTTCAATCCCCGGTTCCACAAAAAAATAAATAAATAAAAACGACATTTACTTATTTAGGGCCAGCCATATATCTCAGCAGACTAAAGCTCCTGCTTAGGCAGAGTGCACCAGCCGGCCCAGCCCCTGGGCCGCACTGAGACAGCGGCATGCCTGTACCTAGCACTTGGAGATCTGTGTAGTGAGACCCTGTAGGCCTTGTACTAAATATATAAAATTAAAAAATAAATAAATATGTAGTATTTACTTTTTTTGGTACCAAGAATCAAACTCAGGAGTTGGCACTTGCCAGGCAGGCAATGTGCTACTGAACGATATCCTTGGCACCAAGAGTACATTTACTTTTTGACGCTGTTCATGATGATTGTATTTAGAAAAGCATAGTCCTACCAGATTGTATATTAAATCCTACCACACTGTATATCACTTTTTAATTTTAAAAGAATTTGGAATAATGATTTTTTAATACTAAACATTTACTAAGAGACACACATAAGCAGGTACATTACAAGTTTCAGTTCACTGCTTTCTGATTTATGTACAGTTTTATATATATAAATAAAACAAAAACTGATTAAAATTCTAGGTCTTTTTTTTCAATTTTCATTTTTCATTTTCTTTTTCTTCTGTTTTAAAATAATACTTTCACTC
>PVKA01006158.1:0-85590 GCA_004027165.1 Ctenomys sociabilis | reverse complement strand
CAAAAATACTCAGTAAAATATTAGCAAACAGAATGAAATAAATCATTAAGAAGATTATAAACAATGGACAAGTGAGATTCATCCCAAGAATGCAGGAATGGCTCAACATACTCAAATCAATCAACAAAATAGGGCCAGTGAGATAGCTCAGTGGTCTAAAGTGCCTGCTTAAGTAAGCTCACACAGCTGCAAGGGACTTTGGTTCAATCCCTAGTATCACAAGCTGTGCCAGCTGAGCCAGCCCCCCCCCCCAAAAATCACCAAAATATACCACATCAACAAAGTCAAATCACATGACAAAAATCACATGATCATCTCAATAGATGCAGAAAATGCTTTTAATGAAGTCCAACACACATTCACAATAAAAAACCTTACAGAAAATTGAAATGTATGGCCTTACTTCAATCTAATGAAAGCCATCTATGACACATCAACAGTTAATATGCACAAAATGCACAAAAACTAAAAGTTTTAATTTTAAAATAGGAAACATGACAAGGATGTCCACTATAGCCACTCCTAATCAGTTTAGTCCTGGAAATATTAGCCAGAGTGATTAGACAAGAGAAAAACAAAAGGAATAAAGATAGGAAAGGAAAAAGTTAAATAATTTATTACAGATGACATGATATTCTACATAGAAGACCACAAAAACTCTACCAAAAGATTTCTAGGATTAATTCTAGATTTCTAAAATTAATAACCAAATTCAATAACATAGCTGGGTACAAAGTCATTCAAAAACCAGTAGCATTCCTGTACACAAACAAACTCATTGAGAGAGAAGTTAAGGAAACAATGTCCTTCACAATAGCATCCAAAAAATTACAATATACATCAAAAAATCACAATACTATGAAAAAGGAAATCAAAGGAGATATCAGAAAATGTGTTACTGTTGAGTCTGTATTCTTTGCAGTCTATAAAGTTGCTTGTAGTTGTTCTTTCATTGTATTGAAGGACCAATACAGTGAAAATGGCCATTCTTCCAAAACTTTTATACATATTTAATGCAATTTCAATCAAAATTCCAGTAGCGTATCGCACAGATATATAAAAACAAGAGATATAGAGTAACAGAAGCATTTTTGGGCAGCACAGGAAAGGCAGGTGGCATCACGATCCCTGACTTGAAATTGCAGCTACAAAACTACTGTGATAAAGAATGGTCCTGGCTAAAAACCAGACCAAAAGATCAATGGAACGTATTAGAAGATGCAGAAACAGCTACAAACATACTCAAACACCTTATCTTTCACAAAGGGGACAAACATGTTCACTGGAAGAAAGATAGTCTTTAATAAATGGTTCTGGAAAAAAAGAATTAAAAAAAATAAAGAAAGAATCAAGTTACGTCATGTAGAGGTACAAATTCCCTATAATGAATGTGATTGTCCTGTGTACTTAAAATGTACCGACAGGGTTAATTAATTTAAAAACTTCTTGTAATACAGTGTCTATTGCTGCCAAGCTATCCAAACGCTGCATGCCCCTCATGCATGGTTCTCTGTTGAGAGAAGCCAAGCACAAGCCATACAACGGGGTTCTAGGTAGATCTGTAGGAGCTGGCCCAGGGCAGCAAGTTGGAGGGCTGTGGGCGTGACTGTGGGCGTGACTGTGGGAACTCAGACCATGGAGCAGGATTCACACCTTAGCAAATCAACCCTCAGGTAATTTTGTAGACTGCAAAGCATACAGACCAGAGGCTAGCTTCTGGATACACACTGCACAGTGCTGATTAGCTGGAAAATCTCTGTGTCAGACACAGGTCATTTTGTGGGGTGATTAGAGGCCAGCAAGGGAGCCGGATGCGTGTTCTGTCCTTGCTTGGTGTGATGGGACCTTGAGAAAAGTGACTTAACCACCGAAGACCTTAGTTTCACCATTGCTACAATGGGCCTAAAAATAGAGGCTGCTGTGGGAATTAAGTACTTAATAGTTGCAAAACATTTGGAAGAGTGCTTTAACCATAGGTAATGTGTTATTTTTACTGCTACTATTGAAGAAGATGCTGTATTGTGTTAAATTGTGCTTGGTTGTGCTCATTAGACTCCCATGCAGGACACGGCCTTTTTGCTCCTCCTCCTCTTCCTCTTCTGCTTCCTCCTCTTCTTCCTCCACCTCCGGGTCCTCTTCTGATCTTCTTCCTCCTGCTTCAAGTAAAAAGGCCCTTTATATGGCACAGTTATAGGCTGCAGAGATTTATATATTAGACCATAACTTTCTTTCTTTTTTATTTATTTTTAAAGAGAATAAAAATAGTAAAAAAAATAGAAACAATACAGGCTTCCACTAAATAAAATAATAGGAATACAATAATGGTTGTTGTATTGCATAATGTCTTCAAATTAGTTATTTAGATTACCAAATATAAGCAATTAAAATGGGTTTTAAAATGTTATAAGAAATTGAAAAGGAGAAAAAGAAAAAAAAAATTAAGCACTAACTGCCCCTTTCAATAGACCAGCACAAATCAGCAGAACAATTATCCAAGGCATCCTTCATATATCCATAAATGTATCTTTTTTTCTTTCTTTTTTCTTTTGTCCTTTTGTTGATCCAAGTTGTTCCTTCCCTTGCAACAGATTCTTGCCTTTTACAATACCTGTGGTGCCTTTCAGATTTTATTTACTCTTTCAGGCTCTTACATTAGTAAGACAGTATGATGTTTGCACATGTGGGTCTGATTTATTTCATTGATGAGTATAGTCTCTAGTTGCATCCATTTACCTATGAAAACTTTGAGTTCCTCTTTTTTTATAGCTGAGTACTACTCTATTATAAAACTATGACATCTTTTTTTATCCATTCCTCAGCTGATGAGCATTTGGATTGCTGCCAAGATTTAGTTAGCAGGGCAAATTGCACTGCTGTAAAATGGGTGCACATATATCACTGTGGGAGGAGGTTTTCAGTTCTTCTGGAAAAGCCCAGGAGGAGAATGGCTGGGTTGAATAGGACCTCCAGTCCTAGAGTTTTGAGGAATCTCCACACTGACTTCCACAGTGGTGGCAGCAGTCTGCACTCCCACAGACAGTGGCAAAGGGCTGCCCCCACAGCCCCTCCAGCATTTGTTACTGGTTGACTTCTTGATGACAGCCACTTTCTGGGGTGTGATGCAATCTTCATGTTGTTTTAGTTTATGATTTTCAAATATCCAATAATGTAGAACATTTTTTCATATATTTACTTGTTATTTGTTCATCTTTCTCTGAGAAGTATATATTCATCTCAGATGTCCATTTTTGGACTGGATCTTTGAATTTGAGGGACCTGATTGTTTTTAATTCTTTTTTAGGATTATGACCATTTTCATAATGTTGGTTCTTCCTATCCAGAAGCAAGGGCTATCTGTCCATTTTCTGAAATCTTCTTCTTTCTCTTTGTTCAGAGTACTATAATTTTCACTGTATAAATCTTTTATTTCATTTGTTAGACTGATTCCTAAGTATTTCATTTTATTGGATGTTATTGTGAAAAGTGTGGTTTTCTTGATTTTTCTCTCAATGCATCCATTGTTTGTGTACAGGAATGTTCTTAATTTCTGAGTGGATATTGTGTCCTGATACACTCCTGAATTTAGTTATTAAATCTACAATAGACCATAATTTTCATAGAGGATTGAGTGAAAGTCTTAGTTAGCAAGTGTGAAATATATCTGTCTTCACATTGTCCCATATCATGCTAGAGGATGTAGCAGTGAACAAAGCCACATCCTCACCTTTCCAAAAGTGCTACAGGAATTCATGGCTCAAGCCATGAGAGAGATGTCTTCCCAACCACATTCAATTTAAGACCACACCACATGAGACAATTCCACTGTAAGCCTGGCCTTCTTGCATCTCCCTGAGCACAGGGCAGTCAGCAGTAATCAAGCTGTGACTTTCTCAGATACTTCCTCCCAAGATCCTTGTCCTTTCTATAGATTCTCTTAACATCATGGTAAATAGAATGTCACAAGTGTTTAGCACCTCTGCTCAGAAGAGTCTTCTGACAGCATAAATGGATATTTCAATTTAAAATACTTGAAATAAAGACAAAAGAGCTTCCTGCTAATTTTTTACAGGGAACAGGAACTATTTTTATAGCTGAAAAATGAAAGACTTTTATCTTAGAAATGTTTACTGTTGCAATGCAGAATACCTTATTAAAGTCTTGTCAAGTTTCTTGCAAATAAAGCACACCATAGGTTAACATTAATTAGGTTCAAAACAGTGACTACACCAAATAGAAAAATCTGAACCATTTATATTCTTTTTGTTATTAGATTTTGTGGGAAATGGGAACCCTAGTGTGGAAGTGCGGATTGTTCAAGCCCTTAAAAACAGGTGCATGTGAAGCAACACAGGAAGGATAGCTCCAAGGGAGATACTATATGCTTAACAAGTACTATGTCCACAAATGGCACAGTAAGACCAGTAGAAAATGCATTTAAAATTGTTTAACAACATTCATTTCTTTTCACTGCATCATAAAAACTAGAAGCCACACTTGTAGCACAAATACACTACTACACTCATTTTCTAACAGGAAAGTTCCTTCTTTTATCATCCCAGTTGATGAAGTGTGACATAGTAAATAAGCTTAATTTTCAGATTAAAGGACTCTTGAAAATGTGGCTGACCATGGAGGTGCTGTATCTGAATGTACTTTTGGGAACTAGTGCACCCTTAGAGAAGGTGGGTCACTGGGGTCACCCCCTTGTGGTGTTCATGGCTCATTGGCCTCATCCCCCATGCTCTGGCTCTCAGCTGCCATGAAGTGAGTGGATTTGCTCCTCCAGGCCCTTCTGCATGATGTTTCTACCTTGGGACTAGCTAACCATGGACTGATCCCCTGAAACCATAAGCCATGTTAGCACTCTAATCCTTTACATTTTGTGCTAGCAACAGAAAACCTGGCCAGTGCAGGTCATATTTGACTTACTGAGTTCTTCTGCATGATTATTTTCTTTTTTGTCCAAGGTTCTAAACATTCTTCATCAATTATGAATGGATAAGCTGCAGAAAAAAAAAAAAGCACCAGAAAAGCTTCAAGTCATTTAAGCAATGAAGAATTTGATTTTCTTGTAAGGAATCTAGAAAAATAAAACAACACAAACCAAAAGACAGACAAACACAGGTCGAAGCTGCTGTGGCTACTTGATAAAGTCAAGGACCGTGCTTCCTGTTCTTCCTCTTTTTGTGTATCTGCTTTGTTTGTTCTCCTTAGTGTAACACCCTTCATCTCTGTGCATGCTCTTTAGGGTGGTACTACAGCTGCTATATCACCAGACAACATCTGTGTTATGGGCAAAAAGGGATTGAAGAGAATTTCTCATAACTCTGTTTTGTCTCACCTGGGAAGCATAATCTCCACCTAAAAACTTTTAACTTACATCTGGTTGGCCATAATTCTGTACCAAGGTTATTCCTAGCTGTGGGAGAGATAGGAGAAATGGAAGCTGTTAATACAAGTTGAATGAATTATGCAGTGGTATTTGCAGCAGAACTGAAATTTCTTACAGGAAGATTGTAATCGATGCAATTTTATCCCTTTGGCATTACAAATAAAGCTGACTTCAGGGATATTCATGGTCTTTCAATGCTCTCCATTGCTCTTAGGATAAAGATCTAAATCTTGAGTGTTCTTCCCACAAGATTGGGTATCTCCTATTTGCTTCTCTCACTCATACCTGTAAACCTCTGGCCTCTTGATATCCAACCACTCTGGCTTCTTTCACTTCTTAAGACTATTAATTCATTCTGGACCCTGTACAGTGCTGTTTTGCTCCCTCTGGAATTCTCTTCTCCTTCTGTATCCATGTATTCCTACTTAAGCAAAAGCTCTCGCTTCAGCCCTCTTTTTGGAAGACTTTGTCACTGTCAACAACAGATGAGGTCTCCCTGATTTTGTAACACTCTTTGCTTCTCTTTCACTGTGCTTCTAGTAGTTTTTAAACATGTAATCTTTTGACTCTGAGTTCCTGGCTGTCTCCTCTGTAGGCTGGAAGCTCTGAGTGAGCAGCTTACCTGACTGGGCTACAAATGCAACCCCAGATTTGAAGACAGTGATGGCCACACTGAAAGAGCTCAAGCATATTGATGAATTAAAGAATATTACAACCAGAACAAAGAATAAACAGTAAGCACAAATGTCTGCTTGATAACCTATCCCTACTTAGCACATTGCTGTTGCTGCTTCACTGGCATTGCCTGTGTGTGATGCACGGGCGGTGCAGAGCAGTGCCTGTGTGTCTATGCGTATTTAGTGCATACAGCATAAGGGAATTTTGGGGGCAACCAAAAAATAAAAGAGTTTTCATAATGGTGAATAGATGATGCAATAAATTATAGATATTGTAATATAAGTTGGAGGTGTCTCCACAACTGAGCAATTAATTTAGTTTCAAGTGAAATTTATGAAGTGAAGAAATCAATAGTTATAGTATGGTAGGAAGAGCCTTAGAATCAGGCTTACACCCAGATGTGGCTAACAGTTCATTTTGCTCTCTGATTATGTACCAGTATTGTGTTTTGTGTTGGCAGTAAAAAACACAGCAAGACCTGCAGCTTGTCTTTAAGAGACTTAGTAATGAAGAGATGGAAATTACACTGCAGAGAAGTGAGAGTGATAGGAATGAAACCTTTCTCTATAAAGATTTCACAGAAGAAATGATCTTCAAGCTAAATCTTGAAAGATGTGAAGAAAACTTCAAGATGAACAAGAAGGGATGAGCTCAGCTTGCAGGCCACAGTGATGCAAAGAAACAGAGAGATGAAAGAATACTCTGCCATTGCCTGAAACTATGTATATGCAGGATGACTGTAAGGCCAGGGTCACAGGGATGACAATAGGAGGAAGGACTGGAAGAAACAGGAGGCAAGCTGCAAAGCAATGTCTTTCCAGTGCTGGTCGTGTGTCCTCGGGCAGCCCTAAAGGCTATGGAAATGTAGAGCACCACTCTCTTGCAGCATTCTGCAAGAAGCCCTGGGACATGGTACTGAGGGGCAAGGAATAGGAAATAGAGTGGAGGAGGACAGAGATGACTTAATGAGCTGCTGGGTGGTCTCAGAGTGAGATGGCATGAAGCAGTGGTGGCCAACCCGCGGCACGTGTGCTGCTGCAGGCTGTTCATTATCACTGAAGCTCAAAAGGGTTCGCCATCACTGATAACCCTCCCCTGGCACAATGGGGGCGTAGGACAGCACACTGATTTGAGGCTGCCTCATCTAACTGACCTCCCTGCCTCCACGGTGGTGCTCCGCAGGGCAGAGTTATGTACATTTCTATATTGTTCAGATCAGACCCTGTCTTGCTGAAAGTCTTCAGCTTGTCCTGCAGGAAATCTGCATTTGTCAGAGTTCAGGTGAACTGGACAGGGAGCAATCTAGTTGCTCAGGTAACTTGGAGTTGACTATGTCATACAGAATACTGCTGAGGTTGAGAGAGCAAAACTGGCTGAGCCGAGGCAATGCTGGCTTCACTGCTGTCGGAAAGCTGAGGAAGCAGGGAGTCAAGGCCACTGTACAGCCAGAAAGCTGCCTCTGCAATGGGGACCAGGTGTTCCACAGAGCGAGCAGCCTGCATGCGACCTCTCAGCGGCAGCACAGCTGGAGGTTAGATCACATGACCTGACCTCTTTTACTGCTACTACCAGAACAGAAAGGCTTTCAGAAACCAAAGCAGCAGAGGGCCTGCCAGATAGCGCAGAGGACCAAAACACCTGCTTTGGCAGAGGTTTGCGACAGGGGTTTGAAAGCCAGTGTGCTGTGCCGGCCCCACCCCCAGGGCGTTCTGAGAGGGAAATTGAGACTGGGCATGGTGGCATATGGCTGTAATCCCATTGCTTGGGAGGTTGAAAACAGGAGAATCACTACTAATCCGATCTATGTAGTGAGACCCTATGGACCCGGTCCTAAATTCATCAAACAAACAAACAAAACAAGAAAGAAAGAAACCAAAGCAGCAGAGTCCTCCTCAGATCTTCCCTATTGCTTGAATGTGGTTAGTCGGTCAAGTTGAGAAACTGTGACTATTTTTTTTTTTTAAGTTTTGGCAGAACTGGGGACTGAACTCAGGCCTTCGCCCTGGCCAGGCAAACACTCATTCTACTGAGCTATCTCCCCAGCCCCAAATATGTGACTTTTAGTTTCTACTTTTTCTTTATGTATTTAAAATTTTGGGGGGCTAACTGGATACCATTTTTACTATCAAAACATGTTTGATATTTTATTTCTTCAAACTTTTTTTGGACATTTTCAAATCAGTCTTTTGGGAAAAAGGATGAGCTGTAATTTTGAAGATATGTTTGTAAATTAATGGGAAATGCAAATGGCTTTTAAATTATCATATAATAGCGTTCATAAGAAAAAACAATTTAAATTGCTAAAATTATCTAATTTTATGCTGAAGAAAACTGAGGAGAAATAACTATTCCTGAGGTCATGCTGGACTTTAAATTAGTGCAGATTCCAACATGATGGCTTGAGTGGAAAAGCTACCCCATGCACCTATGACTCATGAGCATTATGAAAATTATTGTGTTCAACTGCCTTCAGGGTCTGTCCATTGGCATATGTGAAATGTAAATGAACTTCATGCTTAGACTGTGGTACCATGCCCAGAATATCCCGCTTGTATATGTACACATTCCAAAATACCTGGGGGCCCATTGTATGTCATTGACTTTGAGATGGTGTCCTGCTAGGTGGCTCAGGCTGGCCTTCCACTCACTGCACTGTGCCCCAGGTGGGTGTCACACTGGTGGCAGTGCTCCTGCCTCAGCCTCTTGGTGCCTGGATTAGAAGATGAGACCTCTGCATCTGGGGGTCCCAAGTGTTTTGGATACGTGAGACTACTTGTACTAAAAATTCAGGATTTGTTAGTAATAAGCTTGAAAACAACTAATTTTATTTTATTTTATATTTTTTTTTTGTCTTTTTGAGACAGAGTCTCACTATGCAGTTTAGGCTGGCTTTAAGCTCACTTTGTAGCTCAGGCTGTTCTCAAACTCACAACAATGCTCCTGCCTCAGCCTCCTGAGTGCTGGGATTACAGGCATGTGCCACCACACCCGGCCCAAAAAGAACTAATTTTAATTTAAAAAAAATACTATGGGCTAGAGATATAGCTCAGTGGCACAGTGCCCACCTGGCAAGTGTGAGGTCCTGGGTTCGATCCCCAGTACACTGTCCCCCCAAAACAAATGCAACGAGTACTGTGATGGCAATCCTGCTATAATTCCATAAAAGGCAGGTATTGAAATGATGTATTTGAAAACTGCACTGCAAATGTCTCAATGTGTTATAAGTACTTTTGAAACACAGGCTTTAAAACATAAACTTCATAAGAACTGAAAAAATAAGTGGTTCATTGTTAATAGCACTGTCAATAAATTTCCCAAAAGAGAAAAAAAATAGTGCAAATCTACAGGGACATACTCCTGGAAGCAAAATGTCAGTAATATTCTTTTGCACTCAAGAAATTTGCCAGTGTTGGGGACATTGCTGAAGGGCTGGCAAGTATTCTTAGGGAATAAAGATTGCAGTTCTGACGAGGGCAGGCATCTTGACACACCATGCAGTTTGGGTTGTGGCCTAGCAGAGAGAATTAACCAGAAGTACCTTAGTGCCCACGAGGGAAAGCTTCCAGTTTTAAGCCAGCTAGTTGACTGCAAGAAGCTCAGTTTCTGAAAGAGGATAATAGCATTGTGACCACCAGGGCATCAACTGTTTAGCTGAAGAAAACAAAAAATTAATCTGGAGAAAGTGTCATCAAATCAGATGCAAAATCATATTTAAAATGCAGCATCTTGAGCATGAAGATTCTTCATCCAGCAGAGGGACAAGAAAAGCTGAGTAAAGACCAGCAGAAGCAAGCCCCTGCTAGTGAAGTCATCGCACACAGATGTTAAAAATAATCTGGTTTATTTATTTATCTATTTCTAATAATCTGGTTTATAATATTCAAAGAGATTTTTTAAAAGATTGAAAATGTCAGCTGAGAATTTAAAACTATTAAAAAATACAAAGTAGACTATAATAGAAGAATTCTAGAATTAAAATACATAAAAACTGAACTTAACAGCTCATGCATGAGGCTAATAACAGGTTAGATATATCTGAAAACAAAACTTGTGGCCTGAAAGACACGTAAAAATATTCAGAAGGAAATTACAGTAGGCAAGATTAGAAAAGTAAAAAATTGTTGAAATACTCATATATTGTGATAATGTACTTTTTGTGAAACAGAGTCTCACTAGGTAGCTCAGGCTAGTATTGAACTCACTATGTGGCCCAGGCTGAGCTCAGAGTCTCAGTGATTCTCCCACCTCATCCTCACAAGTGCTGGGATTATAGTCACATGCCAAAATAAGATAGAAGAGTGAGACAGAAGCAATGTTCAAAGAAATAAAGCGTAAGATTAATGAAAGATCTGAGTCCATAGATTCAAAAATACAAGCAGGATAAATATAAATAAACACAAATGAAACTCATCGAAGTGAAATTCCAGAAAACCTAAGACAGAAAACTTTGAAATATGTCAGAAAAAAAATGACAGATTTCTTTCAAAGAAACAATAGTTACATGATAGCTGCTTTCTCCTCAAAACCAATAAGGAATATGGCAAGCCAAGAAACACTGTATCTTTTGTCCTGAAAGAAAATAATGTTACCTTAGAATTTTATGCCCAGTGAAATACAGAATAAACATGCAATTAAAAGAATCATACCAAGAAAAATAGTTTCACTTGTAGATATAATTTATTCTTCAAGGAGAAAGAAAATGATCTCAAAGTAGTCAAACATTAGAAGTTAAAGAGCAATAAAAATGTTAAGCATAGGGATTCATATGTAAAATTAAAATTGAAAATGTCTTGTGACTCAACACTGTTATGTTCTATGCCTAGTTGTCCTCCCAGAACCTCATGCAGTCATGGGAAGATTTCTAGAGTTTGTCATTAACACATGATCCATAGAGATTATGGGTGGGAGTGCTGCTGGGATTATGAGTGTGAGTGCTGCTGGGATTATGGGTGGGAGTGCTACACCCAGCCTGGGGCGGATGGCCTAAATGCAATTTAGGGGATAGAGACGGTGCTGCTGCTCTCCGTCACCATGAACTGCTGCCCTCTGCCATGTGCCAGTCTGTCTTGAAACCCCCAGTAACTGTGAGCTAAATAAACCTTCCCTTCCTTTATTTTGAGAGTCAGGTGTTTGTCTCAGCAATGAGAAATGGGTAACTAAGACAAATATACCTATATAGAATCAAAATATTAGAGAAAAATAATACACAAATTGAAAGCAGAGTAAAATGATAAATAAGACTATTGAATTATTGGATTATTGAATAAGGGCATAACAGTTTTACATAAAAATAGTACTTAAAAACCATGACTGTTTCACTTGTTAAAATAACCATTAAAAATAATAGTAAAGAGGGGCTGGGGAGATGGCAATACTGTAGGCCTAAACCTAAATATATTAATAGTTACAATGCAAAAATAAGTCTAAAAATTTTAATTGTCACCACTTTCTGAAATTTCCTTTCATGAGTATCATTTGTGGTGCTATTCTGGCTGCCTTAATGTCCTGAATGAGCACAAAAAGATTAATTTTCATGATCATTTTACCTTTGGGGAAGAGGCAGAGCAGCACGTGGTGCCCGATCTGCTGGCTATGGTGGGTGAAAGCATTCTGGAATATTGGTTACAGGCCCGCTTCTCCATTGGATGGCACGTGGCAGCAGCGTTCACCATAGTTTTCTTTGTTATTGCATCCCATGAAGAGGACTTCCGGAACTGTGGAAGGTTGATGGGATAACTGTGCTCAAGTTGAGGGGGACATGCTGAGTAGAACGGAGGCCATTGTACCTCCTCAGGTAGTAAGTGCTCATTGAAACATTCACTGTACGCTTTGATCATGTGGCCAGAGGTTCCCCCCTTACCAGAGCAGGACAATAACGAGCTCTAAATTAAACACTGCTCTTCTTGCATCTACAAATACCAAAGAGTGCGCCCCAAGGAGAGGACGCTGCTTTGCAGTAACTTCGTGGCCTCCTAGAACAGAACCCAAGTGTGTTTTTAGAAACAAAACATTCTCCTGTACCGAATAAGGCAGCAACCACAATTCTTGGAACCTTGTCTGAAATTTTGTGCCCACAAAGTGGGAAAATGAAAACTATAATGAAGAGATAAATCAGTCAAACAAAACCAACCTCAAACTGATAAGAGATGTTAGAGTTTGTAGGACGGACACTCAACTATTATTGTAATTATGATCTACATATTCAAAAAGTAAAAATATTAAGGATATAAAATTATTCTAATTTCTGCTGATGAAACTACAATGTGTGAGATTTAAAAAAAAACACATGAAGTTATAGGCATGTTCACCATTTCAGAAGAAACTGGTAAAATTAAAGACATGACCATTATAAAAATCTATTCAAAAAAATCATAGAAATAACACTTTTTTGTTTTTAGTACAGAAATTGAACTCAGGACCTTGTGCTTTCCGGGCAGGCACTGTGCCACTGAGCTATATCCCTGGCTCTCAAAGGAAAAAAATAGAATAAAAATATATGAGCAGACTGGAGATATGTAGCTCAGGGGTGAAGCCCTTGTCTAGTATGTGTGAGGATTTAGGTTCAGTGTCCAGCTTCACCAAATATATATGTATATATATATATATTTTTCAGATACAGATATATAGAAATATCTATATATACATATATATTTATATTCAATAAATTATAAGAAAACATCAAAGAACTATATTTATCTATAATTCAAGTCCTGAAAAGAGAAAGGTATGATATGAAGAAATAGCCACAGAAACTCTTAAATATAAATCCACACATTTTCAGGGATTAAAAATCATGAAGATGACAACAACAATGCAGACAATAGGCATATTATTTAAACTGGAAAAAGGGAAAAGTCTTTATAGCAGGCAGAAGGAATACAGACATTGCTGTGGTTTGAATACGATCTGTCCCCTCCAAAAATCCCATTTCTGTTCGCTCCTCACTAGGACATACTAAGAGTGGGACCCGTTGGGATCTTTAAGAATGGTTAAGGTCCTGCCTTCATGAGTGGGTTGATGGATTCATATAATTCTCTGATTACTAATGGGTTAGCTCTAGAATGGGTCTGTTGTGAAGGTCAGTTGGGTGGTCTCTCAGGGCTCCCTGGCTCTCACCTTGTGACACACTGCGCTGTGTGAGAAGGCCATCACCTGATATGGCCCTTTGACTTTGCTCCAGAACCATGCTACCAAGTAGACCTTTTGGCATAACCGACTCCCTCGGTGGCGTTGTGCTATTAGCAATAGGAAGCTGACTACCAAAAAGGAAATGTAAGACCTGCCGCTGAAGCTCATGAAAATAAGCACAAGGAGAGCTGAAGCAATCTAAGGGGGGAAGCTCTATCAACTGAGAGTTCTGTACACAGTTAAGGTATCTGTAAGTATTTACTCATTAGTTGTAGTGCTGAGGATTCAGTCTGGGCCTTGTACATGGCGGATCAATACTCTACCACTGAAGTACATCCACAGCCCTTTTGATTCATACTTAACTACTTGCTTGCTCGCTCACTTATCTAGACTTGGTCTTGCTAAGTTGCCTAGACTTGCTTTTGCAATCTTCCTGGTCAACCTCATAAGCAGCCAGGGAGAGCAGACACGTAGTGTGTCCTGCATCAGGCCTTACCCCATGGATGATGGGGTGAGGACCAGCGTTAGGCTCAGGAAGCACTTCCCTTCAGCACACAACTCAAGGACATTGCAACAGGCTCAGATATCGGGTTGAGAACTGATTCAATGCAGTATTTTAAATCATAAAAGTTAGTGCAAAAACCTATGAAGAGCAGAATATCCAAACTTTATTTAAAGGGCATTGTTCAAAGTCATATTGGAGCTTGAAGCAAAAGGAAAACTCAGTATCGTAATCCCATCTTTACCTCTGAGGGATACACCCCAGGCCTCAGGGGATGCCAGAGGCTAATGACAGCAGGAAACTACTTATATATTACTGCTTTTTCCTCTCCATACCTATGTGCCTATGATAAAGTTTAATATATACATTGGTATATATTAAGAGGTTAACAAAATAAATGATAGAATGGAGCAATTATAACAATGCACACTAGTAAAACTGTTACTATTGCTACTTTTACATTGGGACCTTTGTTAATAGAGTAGGTGGAACATAAGCAGTGTGACTGTATTACAGGTGAGCTGTTGGTAGATGGCTATTAAATGACTCAATAGGAGGGCAGCATATAGAGGATGGATACACTAGACAAAGGAAGAGAGGAAGATGGGCCCTCTCGGGGAGGCCGGCCCTGCCCTCCTCCCCCACGCCGGCCCCACCTTCCCGGAGCGGGCCAGACGTGGTGACCCCGAAGTGCAGTCATCTTCCAAAAGCACCACCTGGGAGCTCATGAGGCTCCCGAGGGACACAGAGACCTAAACTGTAACACAGACCAAGTTCGTGGAAGAGGGAACCGGATGGGCGAGAGGATGGGTTGGGCGCGAAGGCTGAAAGGCAGTATCTCCACTGCGTGCATGCGTGCATGCGTGTGCTATGGTGCTATTTCCTTGTATTTCTTTTACTACACACCTAATTTCATAGCTTTCCACATGGTAGGAGAACGGCTACAACTGGCTCAAATTTAGATTTTTTCCAGGTCAGTAATCCCAAGGAGAGAGAAAAATTGTTCTGCCCTTCAGGTCCGTGTGTCAGTCTTGAGCGCGGCCTTGGGCTGGGCTCTGCTGCTTCCTGTCTGCTCCTGAGCCCAGGGCTATGCCTGGTACCGAATCTCTCTGCTAGCTGCCCGGCCTCCCGAAGGCGTCTGGCCGGAGCGCGTTCCTGAGGCTGAAGTCCAGTCCCCAGCTGCTGGCTGGGCTGGGCCGTGTGTCATGGCCTGGAGCCAGAAGTTCTTGGAGAAGGGCAACCCGTCCTTCGCACAGGTGGTGCCTGCTTGCCTGCTGCAGGCTGCATGCGGCTGGTGCCACCCAAATCCTGTCAGCTGCAGTGGTCCACACACACTGCCTCAGGTTCAGCCAGCCCCTCTGAGTGGGGGGCGGCATATGCAGTTTTCCCAGGGAAATTTGGACTCACAACAATGTATGCCCACCATCATGGTTAAAAATTTAGCTTCTAACAGTCCATCATAGTTAAATCATGGAAGCAGCCTGTGTGTCCCTAAATAGATCAATGGATATAGAGAATGTGGTTTATACACACAATGGAGTACTATTCTGACATAAAGAAGGATAAGTCCTTTGTAGGAAAATGGATGCATCTGACACCATAATGTTAAGTGAAATACATCAAATACATAAGCTTAAATAGTACAGAGTTTGTCTTCTGTGAGAAACCCAAATTATCAATAAAGAGCAAAATAAAAGACAGATACTAGGGAGTAGGGAAATGGTCTTTCTTTCCTCTCTCTCTCTCTCTCTCTCTCTCTCTCTCTCTCTCTCTCTCTCTCTCTCTCTCTCTTCTTTTCCCATTATATCAGTTTTATTCCATTCCAAAACCAAATGAGGGCAGTATGAGAAAACTAGACCAGTGCCCCCCTGTGAAGGAAATGATCTTTCTCAAGCCCTCTTGGGAAGAGGACCAAGAGATGGATGCAAAGGTGAGGGGGGTGGCGCAAGAAGGAGTGAAGGTGTGTTCTATACCAGAACATGCTCCATGCAAGGGATATAAACTCCAGGTTCTGCAAACATGTACTGATGAAAAAAAGAAAGAAATTGAGAATCTATTTTAGAATTTTGCATAAAAGCTTTTGCAAATAAATGAAAATGGGAGAAGTAAAAAAATAATTGTGCTTCTTGTTTATGCATCACAAAGTTGTCATTATTCCATGCTTTACAAGGAGAATCTGGTCTTTGTCTTCTGCCAGTATTCACTGTTCTAAAGTTTAAAGCCAAACATTTCCTTTTCTTTCAATAAAAGCATAAACTTGGGGCTGGGATACAGCTCAGCAGCATTAGCTCTTGTTATATTTTTGCTTAACAAAATGACAACTAGCAATGAGAGAGGGAGAGGAGTTAGGCAATGAGACCCTTAGCAAGAGGTGGGCTGAGGTGAGCAGAGGCTGGGCAAGGAGAGGGAAGAGCCTGGGCTCCAACTCCTCCCCTCCACCTGGGGGAGCTCAATGGATCTTGCAAATCTTACTGGCAGAAAAACCTCTTTCAAATATGTTTGACTCCACTGTTACCTGCATTTAGTCCTTCATTGTCTGCTCTATCACCATACCCTCTAGAGCACCTCTTTCCCTATCCTGTTCTTGTTCACCCACATACTTTATTTCTGGCTTAGACACAGAGACTTCAGAGAATGGAAACTGCTCTATTTCGTATTTGCATACAAAGAGCTCAGCAGGAGTCTTGGAGTAATTGGTGCAAATCAGTGTTTGGCAGAGAAATGGATGGAAGGACAGAGATGATATCATCTGAGGTACAGTCAGTAATGCAGGGTAGTTCTGAATTCTCAAGTTTGAAATAGAGTGTGTAAGAAAGTCATCAAACTTGGTGGACCACTCTGAGCCCAGTTTGAGCCATGAAGCATTTGTGGCCCTGTGGACATCTTGGGCCCCTGTAAGTTTATGAGCTCAGAACTCTTGGGAATTAAACTGAGGGTTTGCTTAAGGCAATCTTCAGGTTTCCTGGAAGTTCTGTGATAAGATAATTTATCAAGAGTTAACAGCGGTGACGAATATGAGAATGCGGTAAGTTCAGCAAGAAGGCCACTGAGTGTTTTGTTTTTAAAACATCTGGTTTTCTAATATTTTCCTTCTCTCCTCAGAGCGAAACCCAACATTTAAACTGCTGTGAATTCAAACTGATTTATCTTTAGCAGATAATTCTAGAGATCTTTGTCCAGTATGTTACAAAACTGCAGTTGCAAGTTATGTTTTTGATCTGTGCAGCTGGATTCCAGGAAAGGTTAGGTAGGAGTGGCCTCAGAGGAATCTGGGGACGAAGACAGGCTGCAGGTTGGCTTGGCTAGTGGCACTGTCACTGACAAGTAGGAAGATGGTGTCTAATCTCTTTGAAACTTTCTGGTCTCCACCCTTTCCCACTGAGCCAATATTTTCGCTGTCTGAGCCTACTCATTTGCAAACCCAACAAGTCTTTCTGCCAAATACAAATACTTCTCTTTCCCTTCTCCTGGCAATTAGCTCACACAGGCCTAGATCAGAATACACTGCACTTGCCAGAAGTCAGGGCCTCGACTCCTCTTCTATCAAGACTGTCCCTCTGCAAGGGCTGGCACTGTCAGCAAGATCAATTCCCAACTGTACTATCCTTTGCATATTGATCTCCCTTCTTAAAATTAATCTCTTCTCAGACTTCTGAATATTTTATTTGTAATATGTATTTCTTTTGCCTCTTGAGTTGTCCTTCAAGATGCATTTGTAGCCTTTCAGATAGCTTCAAGACAATGGGTGTGGATGTAAAACATGTTCTGTTATTTTCTGTTTATTTGTTCAGGCTCTGGAGAGTTCTGATTGGCAAAACGTAGATATGTGTGTGTGTGCACATGAGGATATTTATGACACAAATGATCACAAGGAAAAGTGTAATAGGTGTTTTATTTTACTTACTTTGTGAGGCAACTGCTTAAAACAGAAGAGTTTTAAATGGTGAAGCCTGCCATGCATAGCCACACAGCCATTGGGTCCATCACAGTCTCATGCAACTTGCCTTTGATCCAATACAGGAGATTCTCAGCATATTGTAATTTATCCTTTTTTACCCCAATGGCTTTAATTATAACACTTGGTATCACAAACACTTACTTACAAAGCATAGCGATCCATACAGTGAAAAAGCGTTCTCAGAACCATGTTTTGCAACTGCTTAAGTTGACAAGCCTATAAAATCTTGAGCTAAAATTTTAAGCTATAGAGATCAGATGCAAATTGTGATTCACGATCTATGAATGTGTTTCAGATGAAGTGCATTTTATTAAGTTAGAGTCACTTAGAAGTGAGGAAGCTACCTTTGGCATTTATGGTAATGCGGGTGAATCAGAATATTCAATTTACCAGAAAATTCAATTTGTAACTATAGCAATAGCAAAAAAAGAGGTGAGGTAGGGTGGGAGGGGCGGGGAGTCTGTAGAACACCTAGATGGCCACAGACCAGAGGCCAAGCCAGCTAGTCTAGCTCCAAATGCACTCTCTCTTCTGTTGGTCTATTTTTAAACACTTGATTTTGTGAACTTCTAAATTCAGTTCTTTTCTCTGTGGCTGTCTATTGAATTGCCCTCAGCTTTCAGATATAACACATTTTCAAAATGTACATATTTGATTTCTTTTCTATTTGAAATCTTGTCCTTAAATTTAACTGTCTGGAGCAGAGCCTGGGTTTTCCAGTGCAAGCCACAGTTATGTTAGAAATAACCTCAAAACAGCTATTCGAATTGGCTCCATTTTTAGCTAAGGTGACTGAGGCTAGGAGGGGTAAATAATCTGGGAAAATCATGTAACTAGGGAGTAAACAGGGATCTGCTATGTCCCGAAGGCCATCTTACTTCCTCCAAAATACAGAAAAGTAATATATATCAGTGTCCTGTGATTGCCTTAAATGGAAGAATCCTGTGAATAAGAATCCAAATAACTGTGACTCTCCATTGTATTAATTGAATTATTTATTTATTTGTAGTACCAAACTTATGACTTTGGGCTTGCCAGGCAGGTGCTTAAGCCACTGAGTTATCTCCTTAGCCCACCTGAATTATTTTTCTAAATCATAAAATTTTCAAGAACAGCTACACTGTTAACAGTAATGAAAAACATATATAAAGTATATACATCCAAGGATTATTATAGCATTCCTATAAAGGTTCATTGGGCCTAACAGTCTATACTTTAATATGGCAAATACTGTAGAATGTTTAATGTTTTCAGAGAGAAACCTAAGCCTTTTAGTTAACCCAAGTCAATGCCCAAAATATTAAGCTACTTAAACCATATCAAGGCAGGGAGTAGACCTATATTTTATTTAAAAACTATTTATATCTTACATTTTATTTTCTTGTTTTATTGCAATCTAACTGTCCTGACACATATTACTTTAGATAATATTTTCTTTTTTTTTTTTTTTTTTTTTTTCTTTTTGAGACAGGGTCTCACTATGCAGTTCAGGCTGGCCTTAAGCTCACTTTGTAACTCAAGCTGGTCTCGAACTCACAGCAATCCTCCTGCCTCTGCCTCCAGAGTGCTGGGATTACAGGCATGCACCACCACGCCTGGCCTTCTTTTTTAACCTCTTTTTATTTATTTATTTGGTACAGGGTCTCACTATGCAGTTCAAGTTCTCAGTGACCTTCCTGTCTCAGCCTCCCTGGTTCTGGGATTAAGATGTGCCCCACAATGCCCCATTTCAGTGGCCAGTTGGGCACAGAACCTGCATGGTATGTGGTATCAGGGATCAGACCTGGGTTCTTACACTTGCCAGGCAGGTGACCTCTGAGCTGTCTCCCAGTTCAGAATATTTCCTACTTTAAAGGAAGTGATTAGATCCAGCCAGGTCACTCAGCAGACTAAAGCGCCTGCTTAGGCAGAGCGCGGCAGCCAGGGTTCAAACCCCTTCACACCATGCTGACCCTGCCCCCAAGACGAACTGAGACAGGGATTGAGACTGGGTGTGGTGGCACGCTCCTGTAATTCCAGCGTTTGGGAGGCTGAAAACAGGAGGATCACTAAAAGTTCAATTTGTAAGACCCTGTGGAACCTGTACTAAATACAAAACACAAACAAACAAACAAAAAAAGAAGTGATTATTTATTATAGAGAATTTGGAAGACATAAAATAGCATGAAAAACACAATAATCCAGAAGTCACACTAGGGCAGTTAAGACAGCGTGATTGGCTTCAGAGCTGCCTAGGGGATTGGGCAAGCTCACTTCTGGGTGTCTGGCGGGACCATGGAGCTGAGACCTGGGTGTCCCTCGCCCTTTCCTCTCAGTCTCAGTCCTTCTGCCCCGCTTCCCAGCCTACATGAACTAAGCAGCTCTGCTTGGTCTCTGCCTAGGAGCCAGCTAATCATGGGCTCAAACCTTTGAAGCCCAGAGCCAAAAGCACTTCTCCTTTACATTGTGTGTGTTGGTTCCAGTGGTAGGAAGCAGGGCAGTGCAAACACAGACATTCTTTTTCTCTTTCATGACAGAAGATTACTTCTTTCTGTCATTCTAGATGTAGTGACGGATGGCTTTAGTTAGCAAAATTGGAATTGCACAGTACACACATTCTTGATTCTGCTCGAAGAACTTTCAGTGTCATTTATAATTATTTATTTGCAGCAAAATCTGTAGCCTAGGGGCCAGGGAGACAGCTCAGGAGCCCAGTGCCTGCCTGGGAAGTGCAAGATCCTGATTCCTGGTGCCAAAAAAAAAGAAAAAAACATGTAGAGCCTAAAATATTCTCATATGGATATACTATGTCTTACTTAATAGTTTCCCTTTCAAATATTAGATTTTTTACATATATTAGATAGTAATTAACATATTTTTAATTTTTTCTTGGGTTACATGTCTAGAATAGAATGACTTTGTTAAAAGATAGGTATTTGAAGGCTTTTGAAGTTATTCTCCAATAATTTTCAACATTTTACAACCCTGGCCCACCTTAATATACCATACTGAGAGGTGATATTATTTTAAAATGTATAAAATAAAAAAATAAAAAAGTATAAAATAATACTCTAATTTATTAAAAATATTTGCTGTATTAGGGTTGAAAAATGACTCTCTTGTGGAATTCATTTTTCTAAACATTCTGTTGTCTAACAAAACAACAGCAAAAGTAAGATAGGCATTGTGCTAGGTGATATTTATCTCTTTCAGTTCTGATCCTATTCCTAGGATAAAATGTATAAAATTCACTTTATAGATGTAAAACTTATCTTAAAATATTTACGTGCTGGTGGAAAGTAACCTAGTCAGAAATTGGTACAGAATCAATGAGGCTGGACTTTAAAATATGTATAGCATTTTTTATTTATGTTCTTACTTTTCACGTGCATTATTTTAGTTTTCATCAACTAGTCTAAGGTCAGGTGCTTAAGAGCCTCTCACATTTCTCTGAGTTATTAGCATTTCTACTCTCTTTTCAGTTTATTTCCCAGGTGAATGATAGAATCATTTTTATTTCATAAATATTAGCATTTGATTAATGTTGCATTAAAAGGAAGTAGTATCTATTAATTCTTCTAGCAATATGATATCAAAATGTCCCTCATTGTATTTTGCAGCTTCCTTCAACATAGTTGTTTACCTTTTTGTTATGTTAAGATTCTTTTGTTTACTTTTTTTGCAGACCCAGGGATTGAACACAGGCCCTTGTGCTTGCCAGGGGAGTGCTTATTCTACTGAGCCATATCCCTGGCCCTATTTTTATTTTTTGAAATAGTGTGTGGGATGGTTTTTAGAATTACCTTTTAACTCAATAACTATATAGCACTAATTTGCACATATTTATCTGTGATCTTCTTTTGTTAGGATAGTTTTCTAATTTATTTTCCTAGGTTTTCCAAATAGTTGTGCATTTGTAATATTTTTCTTTAAATTTCCATAATTTCTCATTTTTATCTTATATCTCTTTCATGTTTTATTGAATTGGGTAAAACTGCTAGCAGTGTAAAATATTGATGACATGATAGCCATAAAGAACATTCTTTTCCTGGGGGCTGGGGAGATGGCACAGTAGAATAAGCGCTTCCCTGGCAAGTGCCAAGGGACTGAGTTCAATCCCCAGTTCCACAAAAAAAAAAAAAAAAAAAAAAGAATATTCTTTTCTCTTTCGTGATAGAGGAATTAATTTTAGTATTTTGCCTTCAAATTAATTCACATGTGTGTTCATGCATGCATGTGTCATTGTGTGTGTTCCTACAGAAACAAACAGATATAATCCAATCAATAGAAAGTGCCCTTTGACTTTGGCAATGTCAAATTTCAGGTTTGGGAATTATTGTGAGAAATTTAATGGGGAATTAGAAACAAGTATATGGTTCTTCTAAGTTGCAGCTATTGTAACTCTGAAATTGAACACATAAATTTTAGAAAGATTTTCAACAAATGGTACAATATATTATTACCTAATTAACTTTAAAATTCAATTCATTTCTCTAAGCATCTCAGTCTTCTGAGGTAAGATTATAATTGGCTTTTCCTAATTAGATTTATCCCACACTCCATTATTTTTCATTACACAGGCTATTTCTGCCTCCCACTGGAATTTATAGCATTCCAGACCACAACTCAAGAAAGTCAAACATAAGAGTTAATAAGGAGCGAACTCCTGAGCTGGGGGGAGCACGCAGTCTGCTCCACTGTCTTGGTCTGGACCCTGTTGGTGTCTACTGAGGTTCTTTTATTTTCATATCCTGAATACTAACTTGGTGCCTAGACTCAGGAACCCTCATGCTTAATTCTAGCCATTGGACAAAAAGGAGCTGGGGGCTCCTGAGGATGCAGATGCAAAGGCACAGGCCTGCAGAGGTGAATGCATGTATTTAGCAAAGCCTCCGAAAGGTACAGCAGCAGAAGGAGGCTCTGTGCACACAAAGGGAACATGTGCACTTTGTACGACTGGGTTAGCCAGCTTTCCATCTCTGTGTATTGCAGTCACTGGGACAAAACCCCTGACTTGGAGTACAATTTTATTGGTTCACATTTTCAGTCTATGGTCCCTTGGTTCAAAGACAGAATCAGCACAATGAAAGGGTCTGGTGGAGGTAAGCTCGTCGCTTTCGTGGTGGCTGGGAAGCAGAAACCAAAAGCAGGAGCGGGCAGGTAACTAAGCGTGTCTTTCCAGGCCACACCCCTCGTGACCCACCTCCGCCCCCAGACCCCACCTCCTAACAGCAAGTCCGCTGTATCACCTCAGGATTCAATGACCTTCCTGAACCCCCTGCCTAGTAGAAGACGAGGCCTTAGGTGGCCATTCTTGATCTACTCCATAATGCTGTGACAAAATAGCTGAGAATGACAATTTAAAGAGGGAAAGATTTGTTTTGGCTTACAGTTTCAGAGGTGTCACTTCACGGTGCAGCTGGCCTGCTTTTCAGTCTGCGGCCCAGGAGACGCATCATAGCAGAGGGTGTGACACAAGGGACTGCTCCTCCTAGCATCTGGGGAGCAGTGAGAGAGAGAGCCTGTGTGGGTGGATTTTCTGTCTTCCACTTCCATTCCATCCGGGCGGGCCCCCAGCACCAGGGCAGGCCACGTCCCCCCCTGCATTCGCCACGCCAAGTGCCAATTATCCCTGGAAACAGCCACACAGACTCATCCAGACATGAGCTTTACTAATGCTCAGGTGCTTCTCAGTCCCATCAATGCTGACAGGATTGCTTATCACAGTGAAAATGACAGGCCAGTGCAGGTTGCTTATGACAAATGTCTTGTTCAGGAGCAGGGTGTCGATGGGAGGGTGCAGGTGTGGAAGCAGTGGTATATGGAAGCTTTCTATATTTTTTTAGTGTTCTGTGGACCTAAAGTCTCTCTGAGATGTAAATTTGTTTAAATACATAGAGATAGCTAAATAGTCCTCCCAACGATCACCCTGCTTTCATGCTCACAGAGCCTCTGGTCCTAGTGCTGCCTCTCTTGAATGTCTAGAACCTTCCTAAAGGCCATCCCTGTGTCATTGTTTAGTACTCTAAATCTTACAGGATTCACTTTTTTTGTTTTGTTTTGTTTTCTGTTTTTTTCTATACTTTTAGGGAAGAGTCTACAGGGTGTTAAGGGTCTCACTACTAGATTGGACTCATAGTGATGCTCCTGTTTACAGCCTCCTAAGAGCTGGGTTTACAGGGGTGTGCCACCAAGCCCAGTCTCAATTGGATCCTCAGCATGCTCCAGGGTCGGGGCCAGCACCAGAGGCCCAAGGATCAAACACCTGACCCCTGAGCCTGCTTGCAGGTGCTTTAACCCACTGAGCTATTTGGCTGGCCCTAGGGTTTATTTTTCAAGACTGCTTTCTGCTCCGTCCTCTGTATTCCTATCTCGTCTTTTTTGTTTTATTCTTACACTTTCACCCAGCACCATATTCCTCACAATGAAAGAGCTGAGGGACACCCTTTTCTAAAATAATAGTACCCTAAACCCTGAATACCTCATTTAAATCCTTTCCTAATTCTTTGCATTTTATACAGGTCTCTTGCCATAGTTGGTATCAACATTATGCCTGAAACCTGAAGCAAATGAAAACACTTGTCTTACCAAAATACTCTGAACATGCTCTTTCAAAATCTGTCGCTTTATACAAAAGCCAGAAAAGCATTCTATAAACATGCAGCATTGACAAGGATAGTGTTAATGGTTAAATGCACGGCAGAGATCACGAGACTAACTGCAAGTGAGCCCTAATCTGCAGCTGGTGGTGTCTCATGTCTTATGTCCTTTTGGGGACTCAGGGCTACACTTACTGTGCATCACCAGAGTTGGCTATTTTTGTATCCAGGACCTCACTGCTAATGTAGTTTTGTTTTCCTCTTGGCTTTGGCTGCAATGGAACTTGGGATCTAATAGGAGGAGCCCAGTTTTCACAAACCAGGAGCATTTGTTGTGCCTTGCGAATAATAGCTTTACCTCTGGAGCCTGTCTCTTATTTTTTAGGCTGTGAACATCGTTTCTTGTCAATTTGTGTGGCATCCATCTTGGCCATATTGAAAGGGAAGGACACTTTTGTAGAGCATTTCAGTTCTCAGCAGGGTGTCTCTGGCTTTGCAAATTTTGCTTGATTAGCATCATCCTATGTTCTCTTTCCTCTGCCATTTGATACATACCTGAGTCACGTGAAGTGCTGAAGCCATTGTAATGCTGTAACACCCATGCAAATGTCTATTGAACTGAAACATACCTTGGTATTAAGGATTTGAAAAAAATCACACCATGCAATAAATTTCCCTGACAGGTAAAAATGACCTTGGTTTTAATTATATTATTATTTATAATATTATTATTATCTGTCTTATTTTTGTTTGCTTTGTTATTTCTGGAAAAAGATCTAATATTTGGTTTAGGGGAAAAATTTCTTCTTCGTAACAGCACATGAACCAGTGAGAATTGTACATGGATCTTGTTTTTGTTTCAACACAATGGTAGAATTATGGAGAGTAGCTCATGCATCCTTGATAATGTTCCGACTGCCTTTGGTGTACTGGCCTCTGGAATCTGTTGTTCACATTGGGTTAACTCCGGCACATAATTTGCCAGATGGCAACTGTAGGTGTTTTATTCAGACTTATAACAGTGTCTTGTATGAAGAATAGCTATTTCATACTTGTTGAGTAAATGGCTGTAAGCATAAGAGGATGAATAGATAAAAAACAGAACAAAGCAGGTCCCAGCTGGAAAAGGAGCTTTGCAAAGGCCGCTGAGGGGAGAAGAGTTCCACTGTGGGCATGTCAGAATCCACATTAGAAAGCACTTATTATTAAGAGAACTGAACATTTTCTCTAGGCCTAGTGTTAGGCTTTTATTGTTCACACGAACAGATGTTATTTAAAGCTGAGTCCGGATGAGGCTCTGTGTTTAGCTGCCCTGAAGGATTCGAGAACCTGAGCTCCATCCTCGGCACCAAGTGCTCTCCGCAGCAAGGAGGCTAAACAAGAATGGGACGCAAGAAAAGGGAAACAGGGAGAGTGGCAGTGGCCGAGCACCACCCCTATGTGCAAGACCGACTGCATCTTTCAAGATTCTTTACAAGTCCATGATGACAGCAATGGCCTGTATCGGTGTTGCTCAATACGAAGCCACTAACTGGCACTGGCCGTGGGTGCTGAAATGCAGCTAGCATGATGTGAAATTTGGCCAGCGCTACTGAACAGCTATATAGTTATTTAATTTTAATTGAAGACAATTTACATAACTGTACATGCTGTGGCTAAGGCCTGTCGTGCTGGCCAGGGCCATTCAGAGAGTCAAACAAACTACAGACAATAAAGAAAATACTTCCATAGAGCAGGAATCTACTAATGGAAAGCGAACAATCCATTTTTATATTAATTGCTCTGCACGACTGACAACAGTTAAGTTTGCATGTTCTCCCAATGAAAAGTTGCAGCCCAGCGTGGCACAGAAATATGAAAGTTGGAGGAAATGTCTGTCTCCTAAATGTCCTAAGCATAGAATGTTTCCATGGCAATGGGGAATTTATCCAAATGTAATTAAAAGTGAGTGACTAGAGTATCTAGATTGCTCAGCTCTCACACATTTTACCTTTAGTTATCTTTTTCTAAGCCACTGATAGGCTAATATGCTAGACAGAATTTGTTTAGTTCTGAGACTGACAGGCCATTGGAAGAAGAGAACTCCATCATTTTATTTATTTATTTATTTCATTTTTTTTATTTGGCACAAGGTCTTGCTACATAGCTCATACTCACAGTGATCCTCCTGTCTCGGCCTTCCCAGTGCTGGAACTACAGGTGTGTGCCACCATGTCCAGTTTTGGTGGCAGCATGGTGTGCCCAGGGCAGGGCCAGCATGGCATGTGATACTGGAGATCAAACCCAGGTCCTCGCACTTGCCAGGCAGGGGCTTAGACCACTGAGCTATCTCCCCAGCCTGAGAATGCTACCACATTAAAGGTACGTTAGGAGCTTTGCTGATAGACTGCAAAGGGGAAGGTATGCTCTTTCGCTACTCTTTGGAATTCCATTGAGTCACGAAAAGATGAGCTATTGTATATTTTCCAATTATGACGGTTTTTCCCCCAAGGAGTTCTCCTGTCATGACTTCCCTGTGAAGGACTCTCAGTCCCTTCCAAGAAGTCTCTGCCCTACTTCTGCTCAGATCCAGTTTCCTACCCCTTCCTCCCTGCTCTTCCCTGCCTCAGCTCTCAAGCCTAAGGCCCCTGCCATGGGTGGGTTTGAGAGCACCAGCCCAGGAGTTCAGACAAGCAGACAGTACTGGAAACTGTCACATTTGTAAAAAGTAATTCTGGTGTAAAGTTAATGCTGAGTAATTGCTTTTGCTGTATATGCCACTTCTGAAAAATGTCTTTAAAAGTTATACAATAAATGTAAAAATCATGCATTAAAAATTATACAATGTCTGAATAGGTTTATTTTTTTCATGTAGTTTTTGGTGTTGAATATATTTAGAATTCTTAATTTTTTATTTTTTACATGTTTGCACACATAATCATTATTTTCCTGCACTTTTATTTCATTTTAAGTTATTGAAACCAGCTGGTCCATTCTCCCCCAAGAAAGTCTTTGTTGCAGGAAAACCAACCAGAGCGATCACGAGGCTAATAAAATCATCTTTAAGTGGAAATAATGTTAATGTCTTCAGTAGCAATTGTTCATATTTCAGTTGTGGAGAAAATGTAGTCACACAGGGCTGTGGAAGGATGCTTGCGGCAAAGAAGGCAATGGGGAGGGAATGAGAAGCAGAGTGGTAGGGAAGGAAGAGTGAAAGCAAACCAAGTTGGCTAACAGAGACACCTGCTGTCTATCCTGGCTTCGTGTATGCTTCTGGGGCAAGCTCGGCTGAGGTTTAGTTGCATTTGCTTTCACCCTGGAACATTAGTACTTCAGGTTGTGGCAGTCAGCAGCAAGATAACAAAAAACCAGAAGCCCTGCTCTTCACGGGATGAGTACTGTGAGCACCACTTGCATCACAAAGAGGGTCCTTACTTACCTCAGAGGGAAGGAGAAAAGCACAGGCCACAGTGGAGTATTTCCAAACTTCTGGAGCTGGGGAAAAAAACCCTGGTTTTTCCCACTAACATCCAGCAGTTTTTGATCCATTTCCTTAGAGGCAGGGCCTAGGTTTTCCGATTTTGAGACTATATGTAAAGTTTGATGGTAAAACTACAGTGAACCTGTGAGAGATAGAGGAGCAGGACAAACACTGGGAGGCACTGTTTCTATTTTATTTCTGAAGTATCTTTTAAGACTCCTTATATGTAGAATGACCCCTTTCACCCAACCTGTTGCTTTTATCTTCCAGTACATGGGCATTTGTGAAGCATCCCAATCTATTCCTGTGGGACGTCTCATGACATAGATTCGTCTGATTCCACTCCGTTTCCTATATCCAAGTTAGGAAGGCAATGACAAGAAGTGGTTTCCTTTGTATCACAGAGGAGCCTATAGTGGAGTTTCACCCATGGGGGGGTAGGTCATGTCATTTGGGGGTGTCAGCTAGATATGGCAACTGAAAAGCTACTTCTGTTCCTAATTAAAAACATCTTGTGAGAAGAGGCACTAGAACCATGTAACTCTTGCTTCCTTACAACCTTTCCATTCACTGGTTTTCCCATTGTTGATCCTTGTCCAAATCTGCTTTATGTGGGCAGAACTGCAAATAGTGACTTCTGGATTCTGTTGGTATTTCTGCATCTGTTAGTCTTTCCCTTCTATGAAGGGCTCATCATCCTTGTTATTTTAATTATTATTATACATTCTTAGTTTTTTAAAAAATCCATTTTGTTAAGACACCATACTCTTGCCTTATAAAATACTAGTATTCTAAAAATACTCTTAAGGGAGGAAAAATGAATTCTATAGATAACTTTATGAACATTTTGTATCTACCACTGGAGTTATACAGCTTACATTGGGCTATGGAAAACTAACATGGTTGACTGTGTGTGTGTGTGTGTGTGTGTGTGTGTGTGTACATGTTTTCTGCCTTTTTGAGACAGGTCTCTCTACACAGTTCAGGCTGGCCTTGAGCTCACTTTGTAGTCGAGGCTGGTCTTGAACTCTCAATGATTCTACTTCCTGATCCTCCCATGTGCTGGGATGACAGTGGTGCACCACCACACCTGGCTTTCAACTTTATTTAAACAAGTGTTTCTTAAACTTGTCTGACCATAGGATCATTTTTTCTCTGAAACACTGTGTATTTGCTGATATATATTTGTAGGAATGCCAGCCAAAAACCAATTCTATTGATTAAACGTTCAAATGTTTCATCAGTAATATGAAACGACCAATGATTAGTAACATGAAGTATGTTATTATTTAACAAATCCTGTGTGATTAAAATAATTATTCTATCATTATTCTACTTACAAGGTCAACTACTGACACACTGGGGTCAAGAATAATCCAAAATAGGAAAGGACTTCTTAGAGAGAATCGAAAAACAAGTAAGTAGCCATCAAAGAAAAAAATGGACATGTTAACCATTAAAATCAGAAGACATCAAGAAGAGTATGAAAAACAGTCTGGGATAGTACATTTACAAATGTGCATCTGGGAAGTCTAAAGAAGTCCTTGTGTACATACAAAGATTGAGTAAATCTTTTTGAGCTGTCAACTTCCTCTAAACAATTGGCAAGGGAAATGAGTGGTACTTCACAAAAATCACCCCCACTGACTGCCACGCTTACCGTCTAAAGAAACTACTGGCCTAGGGGAAATGCAAAGTCAAGTCTGCACTGATGTCATTGCCCCTATGAGCCCACCATGATGACAAATGTGAATGGGAAGAGCGACAGAAGCAGGCATGTGTGGGGGCGGAGCCATGGGCGCTGTGAAGGCCACCCAATCTCCCTGCCACCAAGTCAGTGAGGTTCTGGCCAGTAGTGGTGCTGAGCTTCACCCTCTGATCCCTCAGAGGCTAGATCTTGATGCAGGTCACACTGAGTGATAGAGGTACAGGGGACTAGCCATCTTGGCCCAACACAGGTACTTCTGAGGGGATGTTCTAGCTTGGTGGCCCCTGCCAGGTTGTCCTTGGCCTTGCACCTGTCGGCTTCTTCATCAGATTTCCCTTCCTGCTACTCTGAGACAGGTGTGAACACTGAAGACACTGTAGCAGCATCTTACACTGTAGCTCTATACAACAGTCTGCTCTCCTCAGGACCCATCCTGTGGCATGGCACAGCTAGAGCTCTCACACATTGTGGGAAGGGTAATAACAACTCAGAGAAAACTGCTGATGTCTATCAAAGCTCAATAGGCAGACCTTATGACTCAGTAATTCCTCTCCTCTGTGTCTACCAAGAAGTGAGGACTGTCTGTCCCTCAAAAGCCACATCCAAGAATTCCCAGCTTTATTCCTTATAGGGCCATACTGAAAATGACCGAAATGCCCAGGAACTGAAGAATGCTCCCTCCCATTCCTTTGTCCTTGTCTTCCCGACCTCCCTCTTGAGACTACAGGGGCAGGAGTTCAGTTCTCCCAACAGACCTGGGCCACCTCACCTACACGAAGTTCCCACAGCAGGATTTGGAGGCCAAATACCTAATAGCAGCATTTTCCACATTTTGCTCCTGAGTGTGCTGCTATGCATTATCTGAAGAAAGTCTCTGAGGTCAGGTTAGTTTTCAAATGCCACAAGAATTTCTCTGGGCATCTTCCAGTATATGATATATATTATTGGGGGTTTCCCAAACTTAACTGAGAATCAATTCCTGCAAAACATTTCATGGCATAAGAACTTTGTTGTACTCACTTGGCAAGCACTCAACCAAAGAAATAAACAATATCCACTTGCAGGGCATTTTTAGCAGATCTTCTTTTGGGAGTTGATTTCAGAGTCTAAGCTGTGACTTGGTTCAACACACAGAGATGACTAACAGAGGACTAAAGGCTTCAAGCCCACAGATACTTTTGTCCTCACTTGATTCCATGCTTTACTCCTTCAGACTTTTGTGACACTTCAGAGCAATCCCATCGTTCTTCCACTCTTTGCATTGTTTCTCCACAAGTTATTTCAACTGCTCTGATTACTCTCATCTCTTACATCATAGGAGGGTCTTGGTATCTGATACTGATGTTTTGAACTAAATCTTACTAAAAGCTAGGGATGTCTAACTCATAACTAGACACAGACTCAGTATATTCAGTATCATCTCTAATGCACAGATCTTTGTCTCTCAGCTTTGCCCCTATTAGTCTGAATGTTTCCTTAGAAGCAGATCCTACCTGTAGCACTGCGACCAGGAATCTCACTTCCCTGTGCCTGGAAGGCTGGCTCTGGTTCTGATGAGGGCCCCGAAAGAAGCCAGGCAAGGGGACACATGCCTGTCATTGTAGCACTGTGGGAGGTTGAGACAGGAAGGTCCCAGGTTCAAGTCTAGTTTGGGTGATTAAGAACTTGCTTGAAATAAAATAGTGTGAGAGATGTAGCTCTACGTGAAGGTCCTTGGTTAATTCCTTAGCAACACAAACAAGAATAAAAACTCAAAGCCAGGGGCCACAGCAGTGTTTCTATAGGCCATGCCTGGTACTTTGGCTCAGCCTGGGTTACTGGTGACTGATATGTATGAATAGGAAAGGAACAAACTGTAGACCTGTCTTGCTAGTACAGTCATTTGTATCTGCTTTGAGAGAAAAAGGAAAGACAGGGAGAGAAGCCTAGAATGTTTTGAGGTCAGGGATTATGTGACTGGCTCCGTATTGCCACCCAGGGCCAGGGCCAGAGACAAGTGTGATGAGTGAAGTCCATTGAAGTCAAAAGAATTCATTCAAGAAGAGGTGAGCTTGGGTGTGCACCTTAACTCTGCTATTTGTTTAGTTTTTATTTTTGCTAGTTTGGATTTTTAGATGCAAGAGGAAATTTCTTGTAACTTTTTAAAAATGTATTTAGTACAGAGTGTACAGGGTCTCGGTAGCAAATTGGATTTGTAGTGATCCTCCTGTTTTCAGCCTCCCAAGCGCTGGGATTAAGGTGTGCTCCACCACACCGTCTCAATCTCAGTGTGCCCCAGGGGCAGGGCTGGTACGGCATGCCAGGGATCAAACCCCAGTCCCTGTGTCTGCCTAAACAAGTGCTTTAATCTGCTGAGCTATCTGGCCAGCCCTTTTCTCATAACATTTTTTAAAAAACTCTTCTACCTCTTTGTGTCTCTGCCTGTATATTTATGGATGCACAGAAAGATGGTAAGGCTGATTTGCATTAAATGGTAATGTGGTTGCATTTGGGATTTGCACATTGGAGTGACTTACTCTCTTGAGCTTTCCATACACATTTATCTTCAGGTAAAAAAAAATAAATCAGACCTCAGATATTGTCGAAATTAAATTATAGACATATAACATAATGGTGTCAGTATGCATGGGTCTTTGCAACGGGTTGATCCTAAAGTATTCCCCAACCGAACCAAGCCTCATTCCCTCAAATTCCTCTCACTGAGTCATGCATGATACCCTGGTCTGGGTTTTGTTCCGTCTTTAAGGAGGTGCCTCCACCCTCTATCCTACCAGGAAGTGCTGGAGGAATCCAGAGAAGGCAACATAAAGATTATTTGTTCTAACATAGAAAGCAACCATACCTCAGCATCCCTAAGAATAGAAACTCTCTTAAAACTCAATGCTTGAAGAGTTTGTTGAGTGCAAGGACAAAAACCATTTAGGTGTTGCTGGAAAATGTAAAGCCAGCTTCAAGTATCCGTGTTACACGCGCACGGCCACTATTTGATTGCTCACATGTGAACACAGCCATCTCAAACTAAGGAAGAGGTCAATGGCTTTTCTAAAGAGTCTGGCATTATCTTCTGCTTTATGGGGTCCAGCGTCAGCATCATATTTTTTTTTTTATATATATTTACATTCATGGACTTCTAACAAAGAATAAATGTGTAATCTGAGAGAATTTTAAAATATATTTTTCAGCCTCAAAGAAATTCTCAATTAAAATTAGAATGATAGGTATAAAATTGTATTCTTTGATATATTTTATACTCTATAGCACACTTCAAATGAGAGGAAGAAGCAAATCAGCAGATATTAAATACTAAAATATAGGCCCATTTTCCTTTAAGAATTTGAGATTCAGCCTACAGTGCCTCTGTTATATTCACTCAAATTATTTTATATTCTCAAACAATGAAGCTTCTCAACTGGTGGAATGTTGCCAGCGGGTTTCAACAGAGTTTGAAGGCAACATAACCAAGAGGCACAGTTGAAACTGGCCTAAGGAATGAATGGGCGCCTTATCAGAGCAGCTGAGCTGTATACAATTAACAGCATCTGTCAACATTCACAGGGCCCGTATAGAACACGCAGGCCCTGCAGCCCGGGAGCAGCAACCTTCAGCTTCTGACCCCGTCAGAGCCGCATGACCTGAAAACAAAAAGACAGCCTCCAGCCGCCCTGGACGGACACTGCCACATTTTGGTGCCACTGGCAGAATCAGAGCAACTGCTAATGCTAATTAGGACAATGCTGTTAACCTTTGCATCAGGCTTAAAATTAATCAGCTATCACAGATATACAATATCATTTATAAAGGTAAGTTTATAATGGCTGATTAAAAACCATTCTCATTTTATTTTTCTGAAATGCCGTTTCAACTATGTGCTACATGCTGCTCTTGAACTGACTCTAACCCAGGGTGGACTTGAAACTCCAGATCCTTCTGCCTCGGCCTCCAGCATGATTATACGTTTCCACCGCGACCATGCTCACTTAGTTTTATTTTTAAAAGGTGCATAAATCTTTTTTTTTGAAAAATTATCAGTTTAATTTGGCTTAAACATTTCTGTATGAAGGGTATTAAATTAAAAACATGATGATTTTGTATTGATAAATTTTACTCACCAGAGTGTATAAAACAAACAGAATCCAGAGTTTCATTAAATAAATTTATTTGTTAAAATAATTTAACTCCAAATACAACTGTTGACTTTGCATTGAGTTATAACTACAATTCATGTTTTAATTGAAATGTCAAGGTTTAACAACTGACATTGTTATAAAACAATAAACTGTTGTTCAATTTTAAGTGGTCAGTTGTATTAGAGCTCAACAACTAACTGAACTATAATCTCTGGGAAACCCCAAATCAATAATGATAAGTCTGTTTTCAAAACTTACTGCAGTCATTCTTGAAACCCTGATCAAGATTTAATAGATGCACAATGACAATTGAAAAAGAAAAGGACCCCCATAGTCTTTAAGATTTGATTGGCTAAAGAGACAATTAAAGCTTAACCAGTGCTAACACAGGACTACAGATAGGAACAAAAATCTAAAAAACCCAAAAGAAAAAACCAAAACACTCAGTTCACGCAGACACTGACGACATTCATACGGGGAAAATCCACCCTGGAAAACAAATGCCAGACACCCTTAGGCAACATTTCTTTATATAGAAAAACAAATGTCAGTAGTTTTACCATAGAAAGGTGATGGCAACTGTAATAAGGGAGTCAAAGGTTCAGTCCTAGTTCTACAAACCAAAGGAAAAAATCATCAAAGCACCTTTCAATAGTTAAAGATCTTATATAATACTTCTGATCAGATGCTGGCTTGTTTTGTGTGAATTTAATAAAATGAAGGCATTGGTTACCATCACTATCACAGCTTTAAGGAACCAAAAAGTTTCAACATTAAAGAAAAAAGAAAAAAACTTAAGAAAAAAATGCTGCCATTGTATAAAAGTAAAAAACAAAAAAGAAAAACCTGACCACAATAGCTAAAGAAATTGTGGGTCTTTGGATCAAACCATAATATCTTTAAGGCATGTTAGAAAAACTTCCACTTACTGGTTGCTAGTCTGATCAGGGCGTAGTGTCAGCAGTGACCCAGTCCCCAACTTCCCTGGTAGCCGCTCTGGCTTCCTGTGCCAACAAGCGTAATCTTCTGCTCTTGAGCTTCTTGTTCCCATCCAGCACACAGGGTCACTCAGGGCAGTTGGGACCTGGGCCATGCTGACGACAGTGGAGGCAGGAGGGCCCCGATTTGGAGGTTTCGATGTTGTGGCCCTACACACTGGTCAGGCAGCCACATCAGTGCTTAGCAACATCTTCACAGTACAAGCCCACAAACACTTCTAGACAAAGCCCCCAATTTCACATCATCTCCACCTGAGTGGGCCACGCCTTTCACATGACTTCACCTATTTTTTTGCATCTGCATAGCAATCCATGATATAAAACTGTGGGATCTCTACAGCTGTTTCTAAAACACAATCTTAGTTGTCATAAATTGCTGTTATGAAATTCTAAAACACAGAATCATTATTAGAATTTAAAGGCTTCAAAACTCAATGGACTTACTAACAAATATTTCTACCTCAGTAGATAAATTACACTTGTTGAATCTTTGATTATTCTATTTGGGTCAACTCAACTTTTACACAGTGAAATTTGCCTGAAGAAAATTGGTTAAAACTTTTTTGTCCTATAAACAAGGTGCTTTGTAATTGAAGACCACAAAAAAATTTATGCATAATCGTATAAATATTCATAATTCAAAGTCCTCTCATAAACACAATCTGGCTTCACTCACATTATTTCTTTAGTTTTCTCATCTATGAAAAATACTATCAAGCCTTCTTCTATCCTTGAAGCCTGATGCCAGTTACTAAACACTTAGGGGGCTCTCAATGATTTCTAGGATGTAGAAAAGAATGCTGAAATCATTTCAAAGAAAAAATGTTTTTGATACACTATTTTCTGCAGTATAGATTCTCAGTATAGGCAATTATCTCTGACTTGTGCCAAGTTCTTAGAACAATAAACACACATGCACACACAGACACACTCTTCTCTCAGTTACACACATAAGACCAGAGGTTACTTGCACGAGACTGTGGAACCAAGGACATTTGGGCGCTAAGTCTGTCACAGGCTCAGTGGCACTGCAGTTCTCAAGGCCAAATTTCTCTCCAGAGGGTGGGCTCGAGGTCATCTTTTCAGCGTTTCTAAGTGAGGTGAAAACCTTTCTACATTTGATTGTAAAACTTTTGAATAGGTTTTTCCTGTGCCATTACTCATGCAAATGATAAATACTTCACGGCTATCAAAACCAAAAATGTCAGAGCTTGAGCACCTTTTCAGCACAAAATATTCACTCCAGCTTTATTTGCCACTTCAGTAATCAGGGCAGAATTGTTATAAGAAAACCTTTATATAATTCTCCAGGAAAATTAACGATAAAAGGCTTTTTTGTCCCTCACCTTCCACTCTATAATTTATGGTGTACTTTTAAGCCCAAATTATTTCACATGGTTATTCAATTGTTTAAATGCCTGCAGTAAAGCTCTGCTACAGCAAACTGGATTTCCAAAGCAGGTTAGCCAAGAGTCACATCACACCATAGCCCTTAAAGGCGAGAAGGAATTTGCGGCTTTAATGAACGTAAAAATGCCAGATATTTGCACTGTCCTGTGAGGTTTCTGCAAACGTGAACATGTGGCTGCAACATGGCTTCATTTTCCTTCGTGGTGGTACTAGTTACTCTACTAGAGTGCTTCCTGTTAGTAAGGCTAGGCAATCTCTCCACCTCAGTTGCTTCCTTCTGGTTCAGGAAATAAAGACCTTCCCTGCTTGGGTGACAGAGAGTGGGTCTGGGGCTTTAATTCTGGCCAAACCCTTGAGAGAGCCTCTGTTTTCTGTGGCAAAGCAGGTGATTTAACAAATGCTAAAGCCAGACTGTATTTTCACACAACTCTCTTCTGACTCTGCTCTATCAAGAGTGATGCGTGAGTTAGTTCCACGTCACATATTAGTATAACATCTACAATTAAGCATCAATTCTGAAAAACAAATGTGTCAGCTGTGCAAAAACTCTCCCTGCAATGCTGTTGGCAGGCCAGTTGTTATGCTACTTGACGGAATACACTGGCTAGGAGCTCTATCCCAATGAAATTCAGTACTCTCATAGGAAAATATTCTCCTTTAGTTGTTTTTTTTTTTGTGTGTGTGTAAAGAAGACAAAATATTTAACTGTAAGTGGTCATAGGAATTCTTCCGGTTTCTCCCTCATGATTCACTTGAATTTATACACTAGTTGCTTCTGTCAACTCAGCGACAATGCCATCATTGCTTTCACAAGAGATCACCCTGTAGATCGATGGGCTATGCCTACAAGTTGCAGGTGCATAAAGGAGGCGGAGGACACTGGTGAACACTGTAGTTACTGAACCCAAATGTACTCGATATCATCTGGCAGTCACTGCTCGTTTCTGAATAAGGGCTGCAGTGCACCACGCATCCTGCCAACTCTGCAATGTGGTAGGCAAGGTCTCTATCACCTACAGTACCAGGCAAGTCCTGTCTGGGACAGCCCAACTTGGATGCTATTGTATGTTACAGGCAGAACAGCACGGGTCATCTTTGTCAGGCTGGGCAGCATAGTTCATCTGCCTCACGATTTCAGCAAAGAGTTCGTCCACCATTGTTTTGCTCTTAGCAGAAGTCTCCATAAAGGGGCAGCCCCACTCTTCAGCAAGGGCTCGGCCTTCATTGGAGGATACTTCTCTCTCACTCTCCAGGTCCACCTTGTTTCCAACCAAGATGACTGGCACTTTCTCATACCTAAGAAAGATAAAAGAAAATACACATACATTGTAGCGCTCAAAGGTAAACAGGGACACATGTACTTTTTGTTTTTTACTATATTCTACTATAAAGTCTCCAGTTCATGAAAAATTATTCACACCATGTGGCTCAATACTCACCTAAGGTTGCTTTGAAACTACTCTAGAAGAGATCACAAATGGGTTTTTCAAAATGATGTTTTAATTATATAACTTTTAACATGTTCCAACTGACTTGAACCACTGGTGGTATATCCACGTACTATTTCGTTGCGTGGCACATACCACTAAATGGTGCATGGTGACCCATGAGATAGTCATTCAGGTACCACTGGTGGATGAGAGCCACTGCTGATTTAGTCACTGACAGCCAGACAGATGAAGTACAGCCCTGTCCTGAACAGGTTAAAATAAATTTACCTTTACAGACATAATAGGAAAATTATTCTCAGAATCTCAGACTAATTCCTTTAAATTCTTCTATTCTAAGAGATGCTTACTCAAAAATTCACAGTTGATCATGTAATAACTTGCTCTATACTGAGTAAAAATACAACTTATAATTGCCAATGTTTTACTCTATTTTATAAATATTCAAACCAACAATATTCAAATAGTTCCTAAATAAGAAAAAACAGGATGAAAACCATCAAGTACAACTATATTGTTTATTCCTTTATAAAATGGTTACAAATTAGCAAGCTGAAAGAAAATAACTATGGTTCTTTTCAGTCTGAAATTGATTAAACAGCTCAATCTTTTGGGCTTATTTAATGCTATCTCTTTGCTTTCTTATAAATTAATAAAGCTATGACTATGATTTAAGAAAAGAACAAAGTGAAAGATATAAATCATCTTGCTACTTAAGGGTGAATTCCTTCTCATACAATGGCTGTTCCAGGTAGTTCAGGCTGCAAGAGATGTCATGGCGTGGAAATACCAGGTGCTTGCCTGCATATTTATTTGCTATGCTCCATTTTAGAATAGTTATCTAATTACTTTTATGTAAAAGTCATCTCAAAAGATTTCTTTTTGTACTTTTAGCATAAACAACATGTATGTGTTCCTCTAACTAGAAACACTTCTCTGATATACAGAGGAAGTAGACAGCAAAATGCACACAAGTGACAGCAAATGCAACAGGGCACAGCGAGTCAGAAGAGGAAATGACACAGGGCCAAGGCTTGACTGAGGCAGGATTCACAGACGTTTTATCACTCTGGAAAGTGAATGACAGGTGCTGATCATTTGCTATGGTGCCCCCTAGTGACTGGGGCAGTAGGTCCCACTAAGAATGTCCTCAACAGAGGGCATCCTCCTCCTGTCAATGTGCCATTTAGCACTCTGAAACACAATTTAAATTCAGTGGGAGCAACAACACCAATAGTAAGTCTAGAGTTTTGGCTATTAGCACTGTGTAGGAAATGGATTTGGACAACTCCATTTATATCAAAGGATGCTGTATGAATTTCTAGCACACCAACTCTTAACTAACTCAGGCTTCCTGGTGTTAGGTCATCATGACAGCTCTGAGTATCTGACACAAGGTCTTGTCATACAAATAATTATGGGTAGCCATGGCTGGCCTGTGGGAGAATAAACCCAGGGAAAATGAAACTGCCCCGAGGACAGCACTGGCAGCCCTCTTGATTTGTGGACAGAGACACCTGGCAGGGAACAGCCCATGCCAGCTGTGGCAGAATGCGGGCAGCTTCTACTCTGCTTCTCCCGTGAAGATGCACCTGACTGTCCTTTTCCTCATCATCAGTGTGTGAGGAGCAGCTATTAACGTGGCTGGGTCAGAAGGAGATCGACCACACATTCAGGGCTGGTGTGAGGCCAGTCCTGAGGATACAGAGTGACATCGATAGGCCATGTACCAAGCTGCTGGGCCAAGAGCAAGGCAGGCCAGCGGTATCTGGCCTTGGTGCTCCTCCCTGCTAACCACATGGACAGCTCTGCGAACGCTCCACTTTTAGGTTCTCAGTCACACTGACCTTGCACTGGCAGCCCTGTCACATGCATCCCCACTTTTCACTGTGTATAAAGATGTAGACTGTGCTTGGTTGTCGCTGCCCGCTGCGCCATCAGGTAGGTCCCACGTGGTCCCACAGTAGACACTAGTATGTGTCTAGTTTTTCTTTAATCTCTCAACGCCCCTTCTCAGGACCCTGCTCGCTATTATTAGTTATTAGCTATTTTAAGAAATATTTTTGAGTTTAAATATAGTCTAATATCATGGTTGATAGTTGAGGGAATATATGGATTTTTCTAGCCTTGCAAACACATGAAATTACTAACGGTTCTACGATACACTGTTTAAATCAAGAGTTTGAATACATTTTGCCCAACAGTCTGAGTCTCAAAAGGGTCACCAACACATTGCAACCGCTGGTCCATGTGCAGTAGCATTACTATTTGGTAATAATATTTAATAATGTAGATGGAAAGTCACTCTCAGAGAACCTGTCCATCTCCGAGTTGTCAGAAATCTTTTCTAAAAATTAAGATGTTAAAGATGCTAGAGAAATACAGATCAATGCTTCATAAGACTTAAAAGAGCTAAGTAAGATCTTTAGAAAAGATAACACACATTTCAAACTATCAGAGGGTGATATATTTCATCGGCTAACATTAAAGTTTGTGACAGTAGAAAATAATTCCAGCTCGGCTATGGAGGCTCTGGTTTTGTCCTGCTGAGGGAGAGGCTGCGAGTCATCTCCTGTACATCTCTGAATTTCACTTCTAAGTACATGAGGAATGAGAATGTCTACGCCCACGTAACACACAAAGTTGCAGCAAAGGTCAAATCAAGAACTAGGTAAAGGCAAGGCGATGTTTCTTGCCCTTCCCTGAGCCCACTGATGGAAAAACCACAGCTTGAGACATGAGGCGCCGGGGTCCCAAGACGTTAACCAGGGAGGGAAGGAGTGCCTGGGCAGGCACAAAACAAGGCACAGGGCTGCAGTGTCCGGCAGTGTCCAGCAGGAATGAGCCCAGAAGACAAGCCATAAGCAACTGTCACGAAAGCAGCTTGACATTGCAATCCCTTCTCTATCCTGTGCTGGGCACCATGGTAATGAGACCAGCAGGAAAGCATTCTCACAACATTGAGCAATGAATAAAAAAAATGGGGGTACTCATAGGAGAGAGAATCTCCAAAGGTTCAGGCATGGCATGACAAGATAGGGACCTCGAAGTAGAGGGACAATCTGGAGGAACCTTGCTTCAAAGCAAAGTCATCTCATAACTGTCTCTACCTCTGCCAGTGACTTCAGATTAATTTCACCTCTAACTTGTCTCACATGAACAGTGCCTCCATTTCTTAATATCTAAAAGGAGCTGTACTAGACAGTTCCTGAAGTGCTCTTAAACTCCAAAAGTTAAAAAACACAATAGCCACAGTGGGCCACACCCCCCACCAGTCAGCACTCCTCTGAGAGCAACACCCATCAGATGACTTGTAATGGGGATACAGCAGCAGCAAAGCCAGACAGTATGAGGAGCCCCCGGGGATCTGTGGGACCAAAGCACCAGGCAGCAGGTGTCGGCTGTACCCACACGGTGGCTTGTTATGTGCTCTGGTTCACTGATGGGACTCGAGATGCACCAGGCCCTAAGCAGCTCTATTTGCAGCAGAGCCATTCAAACACCGATACTTGCAATGTTTCTAACTATATGACTGCCACAGGCTACTTGGAGAACTCAGCTGAATAATAAACAGCCATTCAGTCCCTTCATTTGCCTGAATCCTCCTGTATGCTGGATACTAGTCCCCGCCCCCCCCAGGAGTGAACTTACACAACAAAACAAAGCTCTCTGCTCTCACAATGACTATACTTTTGCAAAGGACACAGATGCCAACAATAAACATAATAATGACATTATAGGCTTATAGTCTGGGGATGCAGCTCAGTGGTACAGCACTTGTAGAACACACACAAGGCCCTGGGTTCCAGGCCCAGCACTATCAAAACAAAAAAACCTCAAGTCTGCCCCCATCCCCACAAAAAAGCAGGTTTACCAGAAGGCGAAAGAAAAGTAAAAGCAGGGCTGGACAAATAGCTCAGCAGATTAAAGTACCTAAAAGCAGGTGCAGGGGCAGGAGTTCAATCCCCAGGTCTGCTGTGCCGGCCCTGCCCCCAGGCGCACTGAGACTGCAATTGAGACTGGGCATGGTGGCATGAGGCTGTAATTGTAGCTCTTAGGAGGCTGTATACAGGAGGATCACTACAAGTCCAGTGTAGCAGTGAGACCCTGAATACCCTGTAGACCCTTCCCTAAAATACAAAAAAAAAAAAAAGCAAAAGCAGACCAGGGAGCAGAGGCACTGCACTGAGGAAGATGGCCAAGGCCCCACTGGGAAAGCCTTTGCCAAGCAGGTACCAGGAAGGGCACTGGCCAGACAAGAGCCCATGGGAAGAAGCCTGGAGGCTCGCGGACTCTGGCCACGTCCCTCTGTGAGCGCACGCCTCCTGCAGCATGTTCCTCTGCTGTAGCAAACATGTTCACTTACGGGTAATACCACTGAGGTGCCAGAAGCGGCCTCAGGAGATGGTGACACTTACGGCAGGGCCCATTGTACTAACTGGCAAGGAGAGATGCCTCTTTAGTAGTTGATGACAACTATTTTCATTGTGAGTTGTACTCTCATGAACACTTTTACATGCTGTGTTCTTTTCACCTCTTTTCTAAATACTTCATGTGGGAAGGAAGATGAAAATGCAAAGCTCCCTAAGGACTCAATGTAACCCCATCCTGTATCATCTTACACAACAGCAGGCGTCTCACCAACCTCGGTATCATCCTTGCTATTTCTCCTAAGCATGGTCACAATCAGAGTGGCTGATGCAAATCACACTGATTTGTTTATAGTCTGTGGACAAACACTTGTTTTATTGATATGAATTTCCATACTGTTTATTGTATTCATGAGTGATTACATATGTATGAATAAATAAATCTAGCTCTTTTAAGCAGCTGCGCTTCGTGGGTTGAATGAAGCATTACTTAGCTGTAGAATGCTGATGGGCTTCCCAGAGAGCAGCTCTGTAAGCATCAGGAGCTCAGAAGCACGGGATGCATTCATGTGGACCTGATGTTCCCTCCCTTCTCACAGCCATCCTGATATGTGAGCATGCCTGCATACATATTTTATTCTGGTGTGCAAACTAAGCTGGTCATCAAAATAACCTGAGGATTACAGGAAATATTGATCCTCTGGCCTTATTCCAGAGCTATGGAATCTGAATCTGAAGTCTGATTCTGAACGTCAGAGAATTTAGGAATCACTGGCCTCATGTACAGCCTTGTGACCTTCAAGAACACTTTATGTTTATGATTTACAGTTTTAAACTGTGGCAAGCTGAGAATCAATTCCTCGTCCTCCTCACTTGTTCATCAGGGATGAACTGTAGGCAGATACCACTACTGTCTATTCCTTTCACTTTCCTTTTGCAGTGCTGTGTTGTGGCTTAGCAGGAGGCCGTGTGTCGTGCGAATTCATCATGAGGTCATATCCTCAGTCACAAACAGGTTGAAATACAATTCTTTCTAAACTCAGAAAGGAGAATGGGAAAAGCTCTTCTAAGTCCCTTGCTCAACTTCCCACTCAGTGTTACAGTCTTACCTACTAAGGAAATCTTGGGAGGCAACATGTCCCAGCACCGCTGCTTTGCTTGCCGCCCCAGCAGCCCTGCCAAATGGCTTTGCAGACCGCAGCTGAACACCTTTCATGACGTGCACTCACAGTTAACGGCAGGCAGGCAGCCAGCTCTGTTCTCTCCATCACTTGTGTTGAGTGTCAGAAGCCAGTTAAAGACTGTCGCCTGTGGGAGGAGTTGTGCTCTGTAAGAGCAGGGCCCTGCCCACAGGTGCGAGTTTTCTTGGGTCTATAATGAAAACAGGCTTCCCTATGTCCTTGCTCAAACAGAATGAGGAATCATGATTTAAAAAAAAAAATCCTAGCAATAGTTAAGAAAACAATGGAAAACATCTTTCACCCCGTGACGACTCCTATAACTATTTTGCTGTGCACCTTTCAGATTATCTTCCTATACATATCTACATAAACAAAGAAAAAAGTCTTATTAAAGGAGATTATACCAGTTATATTTAGTAGTCGCAACTTTTACTTGGTATCATGGAACATTCTATTTCAATAAATGACATATTGTCCTAAAGGCAGGACAGTATTTCATTTTATAGAATCCACACTACAATGGAGTACTACAATTTAATTACCTTTTTCCTATTAAATATAAAGACACTTGCATCATTTTTTGGCTAACAAACTGCAATCCCAGGAAGTCTGATCTATATCTCAAAAGATATGTAAGGTTGTGCGTGTGTGTATGTGTGCACGCGCGCACACATGTGCACAGTTTCAGTGGACATCCAGAAATTTACACTACAACCAGTGGTAAGTTTTAAGACGGCTTGTTGTTGACCTTCACTTTAAGTATTTTTAATTTTTCAGAAAATTCCCCAGGGACTGGGAATACAGCTCAATGGTACCCCCCCCCCCCATCCCTCAGCATGCATGGGGCCCTGGGTTCAATCCCTGGAACCACAAAACAACAATAACACAACACCTCTACCTCCATCAGGGGGGTGCTGAGAAGGAAGACGGCTCTGGAACCTTCAGCTTCCCTCCACTCTTGCTGGCATAAATATTGACATTTCTTCTAGAGATGGACAACAGGAGCTAACTAAGGCTGCTACCCTTTTTAAATTAGCAAGTTCCGTAGTGACTAAATTCTTCAATTGATAGGGCTGTCTTCATAATTTAGCTTGAATACAGAAATCAGACCTGTGCTTCTTTGACTTTCTCTTGGTTTCAGAAAGCATGCTCAAGATGAATAGCAAGAAATTCATAAATGTAACACAGAAACTGTGTGGAGCGATACCACAATAAAGTTATCAGGTGTAAATAAACACAATCTGCTTTCACAGAAATCGTGAGCTAGTATTTTATCAGAAGAACAGATTCCTCATAGTTCGAGTGAGGAGGGAAATACAACTTGCGGGCACCTAACACGCTGCATGAAGAGCCTTTCGAGCACTGAGTGCGACCAGGATGGCAGGAGCCCGCGGAAGCCTTTTCTTCTCTGCTGGAGATGAGTAAAAAGTCAGAACAAAAGCAGAATAAAATACAGAAAGCCAAGATCAAAGAAATATGTTTTTTTGATGAAAGGAACTGGGAAAAGAGCTCCCTAGGATCCAAAGTGAATAGGGAAATTTACCAGCTTTCTCCCACCCTCCAACTCATTTTGTCTGAGAGAAGATCCCCAGTGAGAACTGTGCGCTGTGTGAGAGGCTAAAGTTCGGTATTCCTGGCCATAAGATTAGGAAAATGGGCCTCTGTAGTTTGAGGAAAGTGGGTGAAATCCAACAGTGGAGAGAGCTAGAGAAAAGGATTTCTTAATTCTATGTGCGAATGAAAATAGCTTCATACAATCTCCACATGAGTGGGACAGACCCAAATGGGGAAATAAAGGTCTTGAGATCCGAACCACAAGTTAAGCCACCGCTCCAGTTTCAGATTAGCCCTGAGCAATGTGTGCACAGGACAACATAGCAAAGGTTTTAAACAGAACTGACAAAGGAACCATCTCCTGAAGAACAGCTGGAGTTCACACTTCAAGGGCAAGTGGGTGGTTATCTCTGGAGAGAAAGACAACAAAATTCTCTAGGAAATTGTGAAAAGGCCTCATCTAAGCAACAAATGTTGAGCACAACTTAAAATTACATACAAAAAACAAAGAAAGCATGACTAATTCTCCAGGGTAAATGCAACTAAAATCTGTGACATAACGCAGATGCCGAAACTGTCAGATTGTAAAGAAGTCATTATAGTTTGAGTACTGCTTGTCTTACACTTTTGAACAAAATCGGCATACTGTGGATTTCAGCTTTTTAGATTAGGAATGCTTTACCAGTGAAGTGTATATAAATGTCCCCAAATCCAATGAACTCTGAAGTCCAAAGTACTTCTGGTTCCCAGCATTTTAAATTAGGGCTACTCAACTGGAGTTCTTATGTTTCCTAATGTAAAGGTAAATAATCTCAAAATAAACAGCAAAGTAAGATGGCCTCAGGAAAAGAAACAAATGGAGATTTTAAAAACAAAAATTACAGGATCTGAAATAAAACACTTACATTCAAAGAACAGTGATGACAGAAGAGCTAGTGGACATAAAAATAGAGCAATACAAATTATGCAATCTGAAAATACATTCCTCAGTAGAGCCTCAGGAATACAACAATACAACATGTATGCCACTGGAATTGAGAAGACAAAACGCACTGTTCAGAAATGATGAGAAAAATAACAAGTGACTTTAACACGGTGAAAATGTTAACTTTACAAATTATAGAAGTTTGGCCACAGCAAACCATGTCAAGGCACACCATAATCAAACAATTTAAAACCAAAGATAAAGTCAAAAGCAGTCAAAGGCAATGGACACGTGGCGCACACTGCAAGGAAAGCAAAGTGACCAAAGCTTCCTCATCGGATGCCACAGACGGCAGTAGAACATGCAACAACTTTAACATCATAAAAGAATAAATTAAAAACCCTGTCAACATAGAAGTATCCTTCAGAATTGAAGGTAGGGGCTTGGGAGATAGCTCAGCAGTCTAGGCGCCTGCATGGCCAGCCAAGAGCCCAGGTTCCATTCCTGGTACTGCACGCCATGCTGACCGCAGGACCCCAGAAGTGCTGTGCCTGCCACTGAAACCAGGTGTGGCAGTGCAGACCTGTAATCTCAGAGCTGGGGAAGCTGAGACAAGAGGATCACTACAAATCTGTGCTGCATAGTGAGGCTCTGTACTAAATAAATAAATAATTGAAGGTAAATTAAGAACTCTCAGATTTAAAAAAAAAATTAGGGATAATTTATCATGAGCAAACTTGTTTCAAAAGAAACATTTAAGAAAGGTCTTTAGGCTGAAGTGGTATCAGAAGAAAACTACAATTTCTTGTAGAATAAGAATAAGAAAAGAATACCAGAAATAGTAACTAGCTGGGTAAGTACAGTATTATTCTTCTCTTCTTTTGTCCTTTAAACATTACATTAAACATAGAAGTTAAAAATACATTTCAAGTTAGGTTAAAAAAGAAAATCCAAATACATATCTACAAGAAGTCCACTTTAAATATACAAATTAGGATATTAGATAGCTTATAAAATTGTAAACACTACCCAGAAGAAAAGTGGGAGTGGCCTACCAGCAGTAATCTCTGATAAGGAAAGACTTCTTCCAAGGAATATTAGCAGAGGAGAAAGCATTAAATGCCAGGAGAGGGCCCATTCAGCAAGACACAAAGATCCCAACTGTACATCTACTGAACAACAGATCTACCCAACACATTACACAGATGGACAGAAATGAAAAAAACCTAGATAAATCCAAATCTCTAATCATGTTTAAAGATGTCAAACACATTTCTCAATAAACCACAGAACAAGTAAACCAAAAATCAGAATGTTGTTTGACAGTTAAATAACACTACCAGCCAACTTTCCTAGTTACATTAATAGGACACTTCACCCTACAGCATCCATTCAAGTATACCTGGAACACTCATGAAGAGAGACTACATAATAGGTATGAAGTAACATATGACATAAAATGTCTTTAGGTCATAATGGAAGTGAACTAGAAATCATTAAAAGATACTCATCTGAAAAATCTCCAGCTATATGGAAACTGAACCATATACCTATATTTCTAAATAATCCACAGGTTTATTTAGCTGTGGATTATTTAGAAATATAGGTATATTGCTAAAACTGTAATTGTTTTAATAATATTTTAATATTTGAGTCAAAATGAAAATGCATGGAGGGATATTTATAGCATTAACCATTTATATTTGAAAATATCTCAGTGTTCTATGCTTCCTAACAAATTAGAAAAAAGGACAGAATCGCAAACTAAGCAGAAGGAAAAAAATATAGAAAATAAAAATCAAAGAAATGAAAAACAGAAGACAAAATGAAACGAAAACACTAGCTCTGAGACCAATAAAATTGCTAAACCTGTCAAACTAACCAAGAAAAAAAAATTACACAAACTAACATCAAAATGAAAGAATGAGAGCCGGGCGTGGTGGCGCATGCCTGTAATCCCAGCACTTGGGAGGCTGAGGCAGGAGGACTGTTGTGAGTTCGAGACCAGCCTGAGCTACAAAGTGAGCTTAAGGCCAGCCTGAACTGCATAGTGAGACCCTGTCTCAAAAAGACAAAAAAAAAAAAAAAAAAATGAAAGAATGAGATCACTAAAGACTGTACAGACATTAAAAAAAAAAAAATGTGTCCCTGAAATAAAAGCTCAGATGTAACACATCAGCCCCTGGACAGCGGGTGGTGCCATGCCTGCTTCCCTCCTCTGGGGCTGTTGACCACACCCCATTTAAACTGCTCTGTTCGGCTTCTCCAGCCAAGCGCCTGCTCCTTGTGGCCAACCCAACTTTACGTCCCACAACTTCCAGTATGGGATCCTCCTTGTCATTTTCTGTTGCCTGATCCACGGTAATTTTCTAGCTACTGTGGTCCCCCCACCACTCAAATTCTAACTACCAGTCAGGACACAGGTTACATTTTTCTCTCTTTAAAATCCTTCTTTACCCTTATATAGTTCCTTCATTATTTTGAACTCTTATTTATATTTTGTATTAATAAGAATTTGGTCTTCAGAGGTTTTCATTTACTTCTTAAGTATCTAACAATGTAGTGAGGGGTTGAAGATAACAAGACATTTAAACAAGGTTCTTGGAGTTTGCATTCAAGTTACAGTAAACACAGGAAACATATAATAAAACATTGTGGTAGTCATTTTCTAGAAAATACTTACCATGATAAACACAGTATGTGCATAGGCCAAAGTTACACAAGGTAAGCAAAAAACGCTTTCAAAAGTGATAAAATCTAAGTAGAGGCTTGAAGTTTGAGAGATGAGTCAGCCACAGAGCAGAAATGAGACAGAACATTTTACACGAAGGAAAACCCAACGTGCAGAGTCAATAAGAAAGTGGTAACCACAGTCAAGACACAAAAAGAACACCAGCATGGTTAAAGTGAGAAGAGCAAGAAGGAAAACAAGGGCAACCAGGAGGGAAAGAAGGGGTTGAAGGAAGGGGAGGGGACTGGGGAAAACAGAAGCAAGATATATCATGTCAATACAAATGTTCTATGATAAGTGATCACTGTGTATATCTAAAATGTGCCAATGAAACTAATAGGAAAAAAAAAGGAGATAAAATACATGTCCAAAATGATGTAGGGATATGGTCACAGAAAAATAGTTTGGTAATTTCATCATTTTGTAAACATGGTGAGTACTCTAACAAGTCTAAATATATTAGTACAGCCTACCCGCTACCGACACAGGTGTAGTATACACCTTCAATTACTGACCCATGCTTGACCACGTCACTGCTTTGAGGAAGAACCTCAAATCTTTTTCAATAACAATTTCAACACCTTCCCCACCTTCTAAAGCCTTCTTAAGAAAAAGAAAATAGCACTATTATATTTTCCTGTGGGGTTTTCTAATATTATGGTCTCCTCAGGTCATGCATTCCAACTTAAAATGTAAGTTACAAAGTATAATCTGCCATACCTAACAGATTAGTGAGGAAAACATCATGATTTTATCAATTGGCACAGAAAAAAACAGTAAAGCATTAAAATTCAGAGCCTATTCAAAATAAAACTCTCAGTGGGGAATGTCCTCAGTTTGCTAAAAATGGTCTATAAAACTTTATTCTATTACCTGTTTAGTGTTGAAAGTTGGAATATTTTCACCATATGACCAAGCACAAGGTCAGGACACCCACAGTGTTCACTCTTAATTCTGCATGGTACAGGACGCTCTAGCCAATGTGATCAGTAGAAATTTAAGACAATAAAATAAAAGGCACACACACAGGTCAGGAAAGGAAAATGTAAAACACTGCAACTGCAGGTGGCGGAATTATCTGTTAAGCAAATCTCAAAGAATCTGCAAAAGAAGAAAACAAAAGGTTTCCTAGACCTATTTAGTTCAGATCTGTAAATATACAAGAGTTGGTCATGTTTTTTGGCATACTAACAATGTAAACATGCTCCGTGAAATAAAAAATGCAACACCATTAACAACTGGTCCACAATAATATAGATATAAACCTAACAAGTCATGTATAGATCTTGTCTATCAAAAAGTATACAATGCTAATTTCAAAAAAATGAAAGTTCTAAATAAGAGATCCATTATGTCCATGAACTGGGAGACTCAGCACACCCAATAATAGAAGAAATTTATGGGGAAAGTCAGTTTGTCCTTAAATTGATACACAGGTTCACACATTTCCAACAAAAATAACTTTTTCAGACACAGGTAAGCTTTTTCTTATTTTTATATTAAGTTAATATTAAAAAGAATAATGTACTGGAAATCAGTACACAGAACTTCAGCACATATTATCAATAATCAAGAATGTGTGGACTAGTTGAAAAACAGATGTAGATCAATGAAACAGAAGAATCCAGAAACAGACCCATGCAGATATATGCCAAATGATCCTTGACCAAGTTGCAAAAGTAACAGAGGAAGAACAGCCTGTTCAGCAAGATGCAGGAACAATTGCCATGTTGAAACTAAGCCTCACACATACAAAAATAAACATAGGAGCTGGGGAGATAGCTCTGCAGCATAAGTGCTTGCCTGGCAAGAACAAGGTCCTGACCGCAATCCCTAGTACCACAAAATCAAGCAATCAATCAATCTCCTGCTTGACAATCATGTTTTTAAAATTTTAGAAATGTTCACTATTAAGCAAAATGTAAACTTTGGTGCTGTGAAAGAGTGTAAAGAGGATGAAAAGGTACGCAATACACTAGGAGAAACTACATTTAAACTACATTTCTAGGATATATGAAGAACTCCCAAAACTCAATAGCGAAAGAAAATAATGCAATTAGAAAATGGGTAAGAGCCCTGAACAGACATTTCACTCAAGAGGAAACAGATGGCAAACTTGTACATGAAGAGATGTTCAATATCATTAGCTATTAAGGACCTGTAAATTAAAACTACAGTGAGATGTTACTACCCATCATCAGAATGGCTACAATAAAATAGGACAGCATCAAAAACTGGTAAGGATTTAACCTGGATTACTCATACATTGTTGATGGAATGTAAAACAGAAGAACCACTTCAGAAAACAGTCCTGTAGGTTCAAAATGCAATCTGTAATTCTCATACAAATGAGAAGCTTTAATAGCCTTAAGCCTGAAACGACAAAGATATCCTTCAATAATGAAATCAACACACCGTGGTAAACTCACCACTGGAATGCTACTCAGCAATAAAAAGGAATAACCTCTGGCTACACTTAATATCAGGATGACTCTCCCAGGACTTTAGATGAGGGAAAGGAGCCAGTTGCAAAAGTCACATCTTTTCAAACACGTATGAGTCCTGAAATGGCAAAATGACAGAAACAGGGACAGGGTCTCAGGACGGAGAGAGGAGAAAAGCTGGGGATGGGAGTAGGCAAGGCTGCCGTGGGCCACAGAGGGACGCTGTAAGGATGACTGCCCCGTGTCACTGTCCTGCGATGTTGTCTACAGCTTTGCGAAGCGTTACTGGGGAAAACGAGGTAAATGGTAATGGATTCTGTTGATTCTTACAATGGTGCACGAATTTACTATTATTAAAGTTTAATGAGGGGCTGGGGAGATGGCTCAGTGGAATAAGTGCTTCCCTGGCAAGCGCAAGGGCCTGAGTTCAATCCCTGGTTCTGCCAAAAAATTAAATAAATAAAATAAAACTTTAATGAATGGTAAGATAAGATTATTCATAAAATTTATGCTTTATATATAATAGAGGTAATGAAAAGATTAAGTTAAAAAAGGGGGAAATTTTAAGGCTGATTTTATAGCAGCCAGTGAACAAAGGCACAAAAATGGAAAAAAAAGAAACAAAAGGAATAGCAACATAAAATTATATCTATAAACATACTGATAAACTTTTATTTCTGTGTGTGTGCTTGCATGCATGTGTGTATATGTGTGTGTGTACGTGTGCGTGTGTGTGTGTGTGTGTGTGTGTGTGTGTGTATGTGTTACTGGGGACTGACTCAGGGCCTTATGCATGCTAGGCAAGTACTCCACTGCTGAGCTATATTCCCAGCTTATAAATCTTTTAAAAAGCAAAGCTGTAGTCCAATTTATATGCAGAACTCAGATGCATTAAATTTAGAAAACATTTAATTAAAATAAACCATTTACAGTATCACCAAGCAACAAAATATCAAAAAAAAGTTGTAAACAACATATACAATGAAAATAACCAAATAAGATTAGATAAACCTAAAAAGACCTAAAAACAGAAGGATACCAAGACCTAATACTAGTATCTGTATCAATTCCTAACAAATTGAATTATTGATGCAAGGCAGTTCCAATCAAAATGTCAACAAGTTTTTGTTTGTTTTTAAGAAAATTGACAGACTAATTCTTGGAAATACAAAGCACAGAATACCTACATGAGCCAAAGCAATCTGAAGGATGACAACAAAGCTGGGTGATCAAACTTTGGCAATCAAGACTTACTCTACATCTACAACAACTTCAGGCAGTGTGGTAAGGCATAAAAGAGCAACATGCAAAAGCAAACAAAACAGCCTGAAAACAGACTCACACACAGATTTGCTTGTTCAGGACAAAGGTGTATGTATAATTTAGCGGTGAAAGGGTCTCTTGCATAAATGATGCTGGTCAACTTTGTAGTCTTATTTAATGCATGCTCATTAAAAGAAACTACTAAGCAAATGAAAAGGTAAGCCAATGACTGTGGAAAAGTGTCTGCGGTACGGATGTGTGATTAAAGACTTGTTTCTAGAAAGCAGAAGGAATTACTACATACTTCATAAAAGTAACATGCAATCCAATTTTTAAAGCAAACACAGTACCTCACTGCTTCTTTCTCGAGACACCCAAATGGCTATTAAGTACTTGAAAAGTTGCTCTGTGTGATTACACATCAGAGAAACAAAATCTAAAATAACAATGTGATGCAGAATCTTAATAGATTCGCTAAATTTAAAGCTAACAATATCAAATTCAGGATGTGGAGCAACTGGAATTCTTAGTGGAGGAAAAGTTATAATTACTTTGGAAAATCATTTGGCAGTATTGCCAAGGCTGGACGTGCGCACTGGTGGAGTGCCAGTGATCTACTCCTGGGTGTGTAGCAAGAGAAGACACGTCTACCAAAAGATCCGCACTTGTTCAGAGGAGCCTCATTCAGATGCCTCATCCAGAAACTGCGCGAATGCCCAACAGAATACATAATGAAGCCACAGTATGTTCATGCAGGAGGCACACGGCATCTCACCAAACGAGGGAACTACCACTGCACATCACAACACAGACGAATGACCAGAGCCCGAAGCAGAGTGTTGGGCTTGGTGCACAAAAGGCACTACAGTGGAACTGAAGGGGCCTGTTCTGCTGCTTGTTGGCCCTACCCCTGTATCTGAGGTTTGCTAACAGTGGGAATCTGGCTCTATACCCGGGATTTGTGCACTCCACTGCAGAAAAATGGTACCTCAATAAAAAAAATAAAATGAAACAGAAAAATCAGTAAGTCCCTTAAAGAAACAATTTCTTGATTTCTTTTTTAAATAATTTCTTTAATAAAGGAATAGTAGAATAACCTTGAAGATACACTGAGGGTACATACATGTGTTTCATAGTGCTTAAGTTGTGTAAGATGTGTGATTAGGTTCATCAATGTATTAATCAGATGAATCCTGCCAATCAATTTTAAATTTCTGTCCAAGTTCTATGCTGCTTAATTTATATCCAAAACTGGTTGAAGACCAAAAGTATATGGAATACTGATATTAAGGTACAGCATGCCACTAGAAATAAAAATGATAATCATTTAAAACATTTTCTTCAGGATTAAGATTTATCAATTTCACCCACAATTCTTTTAGCAGCAAGATGTTATAATATTTAAAAAGTCCATGTTAAAAGGAAAAAAATATAATGATGCCTCCAATTAGCATGTATGGCCTTTTATGATTAGAAAAGGAGACTATCCATGCCAATATTTGTAAGGAGGTGTTCAAAACTCAAAGCCTAAACTTTGTCACTCAGAAGCCAAAGGCAAAAGCTGTCTAAACAAACCAGTTGATTCTCTTTTCATTTGATTCTCTTTTTCAAAAGCACAATAGCCAGATATCCAAAATACAGCAGAGGACAGCAGTTAGTCATCTCTATTTGATACTTCCATGCATAGCAAAATTTTCATGTACTTTTAGTCACTGAATCAAAAAACTGCACTTAAAAATCTGTCAACAAAACATGTCTCTTTTTACAGAATTTAAACAGCAGGGAAAACGCAAGCTAGGGCACATATGAAAGAAAATACAAGTTTCATCTAGCAAAGGGACAAAGGTGTTAAGGCAGAAAACATGCATTTTGATCTCTAGTGGGAGCTGAAAGACAGAATGTGTGCGTTAAAAAATAGGCCTAACTACTGCACTTGAAAAGGTTACATTGAACCCATTGCTGAAGAATAAGCAAACCATTTTAACTTATACTTAAATTTATATTTGGATTAAATTATAGTACTTATCTTCTCAGCACTCTTCATTTCAGAATCCTTGGCAAAAAATATTCATGAATGAAAATTCACATGTTTCTTCTACACAATTATAGTCAATTACAACTAATTTTTAAAGTTACCTGTGAATACAAAAGATTTAAGATGCTTCAAAACTATGAATAGCTAAGGCTTATAGAAGTTTTAAGCTATGAATAGAAAAGCACTTATCAAAAGAATTTTTACTTTATAAGAAGATATTACAATATGCCTTATTTCTAAATTATTAGGTACCAACAGCACCACATAAAGATTTTTTGTTATTGTTGTTTTACAAAAAGCCAAAGCACTATATTCCTACGATTCAGCTTTCTACAAAACTAAGGTTATAAGACCAACAGAATTAGCATTTCTTTCCCCAGCAATATGTAACTCAGGAGAGGAAGAGGAACCCATCAGTTAAACATGACTGGGTCAACTGGCATGGGCTTGATTGGTCCATAAGAGACATGAAAATAGCCAAAGAAAGGAAATGCACATGGTAGAAAAAAGCCAGAGTTCATCATTTTTGGCAGTGTGTAGCCTAAAACAGTACCCAACAGAGAACGGCAAATTTTAGCTATTTTGACACGGATCAGGTCAACTGTAAATAAAGTAACAGAAGCTAGCAGTTAGGCAAGGCAGTACATGCCAGCAATCCCAGCACTCCCCTGGACCACAAGTTCAAGCCCAGGCCCAGCAAGAGAAAAAAAAAAAAAAAAGAGTGGGCATGTATCTCAGTTTACCAGTTTAAAAAAGAAAAAAACAATAACAAAAAGAAACACATGTGAAACAGAAAGTTGTAAGAAAGCACTGCAGGGCAAGGGACACACAGTGGTAAAATTCTCCAAAGGTCTTTCATTGCTACCAGGTTCGGGGTATGAGGAGCCATAACCACTGATATAGTGGAGTAGTGACTACACAAAACAGGAAAAGCAGGAATTACTGGACATGAGAAAATCTGTCCCTTTCCTTTCATAACCACTACAAATCCCTCTTCCTTTCCAAAATAACACAACGGAGCCGTTCCAACAGTCTCTGCATTGATCTCCTTTACAATTTTTCTCATCCCTTTACCACTACTCTATTTCCACAATAATTATTTTAAACAACTATACTTAAGGTCTCCTCTCAGCTCCCAAAGCCCTCTATAAAAATATGTAGCAGCTCTACAGTGCCTAGATAAATGTCTACCCCAAGGTTAACAATCAAAGTCAATAATAATTTGTCCACTCTCTAATATAAAGATGGAACAAAGTGCAGGCCAGAGAGAAGTGGATCTAAGATTTAAGAGAACTCGCAATAAGTTCCCCTGGACGTGTCATCTGGCCTTTCCGAGCTTCGGTTCCTTCTATACAAAACAGAAACATGAAAGTGTAATGTCGAGGAAGATGCGGGTAGTAACAGCTAGCACCTCAGGGAGCCTGGGATGTGTCAGACTGTGCTAAACAGCTTACATGAATTATCCATTAAAGTATTATGGATACTGTAAAATACTACAGAAATGCTAATTATTCTTTTCTAAGTTCTCTCAAACCATCTGTTGGCAAGTCAATTCTAGAATCTTAATTGTAGCGACATAGCTGTAAAAATGCACCACAACTGTTAGTATTTTATCTCCTCTCTGGCTTCCAGGTCCCAAGGCAAGTATAGCCAAATTTAACCATTTAGTCTAAGAACAATTCATCCTTGTGAAAAGGGTTGAGAAAAATAATATAGATACTATTTCCTGTAGTATCATAGGCTAAACTTTATTCTCTTCTCCACACAGAAGTATCTTTCTTTATTCTATTAATCTTCCTGCTACAAATATTGCAAAGTCACTAGACATGGCACATGGCATTGAAGTCCTAAGATAAGGTAAGATAAAACAAACCAAACAACAACCCCTCTGTTCACCCCCCCCCAAAAAAAAACCCTTTACATCTCAACATAGTCCTGAGTTAGGCTTGTTTCTACCATAAACTGTGTTGTCTGAGAAGCTTCATGTAGGATCTAAGGAAAGCCAGGACTATGAATATTTCCCAGTGTGGGATTCTGTATTCTTAGCGTCACAGGAAATTAAATGAGTTAATAAAGACAGTCTTTAAATTTGACGGTGTTCTCATACAGTGCAGTGTTTCAAACTGACTGCTGGCCACCAGGGTGAAAAGCATTTGGAGGATGTATGCTTTCCAGGACGCTTACGATCTTTAGTATGTCTTAAAGTTAGATGCTGAAAATGCTTACACTGATTTCAGATATAGTCTGAGAGATTTTTGGGGGGTGGGGTGGGGGGATGGTAGTCAAAATGTAAAATATAATGAATGACCTAAAGGTATGTTTAGCATATAGTTTTTATTGGGTGTTTTCTATATTGTAGGTCAAAACTGAAGCAGAACATAATCAAATACAAGAAAGACTTCTTTGCAAACATAAATTAATGGGAAAAGGAGATGAGCCAATACAAACTTATAAAGTTATACAGGGTGTGTGTGTGTGTGTGTGTGTGTGTGTGTGTGTATAATTTTGATGAAAATGAACCTTAATATGTTCTTAATAAAGTTAAATGTGATCTTCAAGGATAATTATGTATGGACAGGAGCAGTAGCAGAAAGACACTAAACAAACTTCAAGGGCAAATGAAAGAGGCTCCAATAATTTACCACATTTTAAGAGTCAAGATACATACATTCACTCATGTATCACTTCATCATTTTCAATAAATATTTTAAGTATCTTCACTAAAAAATCCGAGTAGTCAACAGTTTTTACCAAAACAACTTCCAAAATTATCAACAACATGCTTACTTAAAAAAATCTTGTTCTAGTAACTGTACTCCATATAAAACTATCTCCAAACCTAACAGCTCTAAACATCATTTTATTACTGCATACATCATGATGTTGGGGTCAAGAATTTGAGCAGAACTTGGTTGGGGGAAGTTTTTGTTTCACATTACATTAATTTGGCTGCTTGGGTGAACAGCCTAGGGTGGGGCTGGGCTGGAGGTCAAAAATGCTTTCACCTCAGGTCTGGAACCCTGGTAGGACCAGCTGGAGGGAGCACACTCTTCCATTCATGTTGTCTGAGGGCTCCTTTACCAGTGCTCCCGCAAAGCAGCTGGACTTCTTACATGTCAGCTCAGCGGTCCAAGAGATCAAGGCAGAAGCTGCTAATCCTTTTAAAAACTAGGCCCAGAATGGGCTACCATCACTTCTGCAAAACTGAATTTGAAGTAATCACAGGCCAGCCCAGATTCCATTTCTCTTGCAAGTTGTGTCAAAGAATCTGCAGCTATCTTTAATCCAGCACACTCAGTCAAAAACATATCCTCTTTTAAAACTGAACAAAATTTCCAATTGCAAAATTAACCAAAGCAGTAAGGATGCTGGCCAGGTCAAAGATATTATTTAGACTAGACAACACAAATTACAAAGAAAAATGATTTAAATTGTCAAGATTATAAAAAAATCCGAGTGTGAGGTAAAGAGTTTTGAGTGACCATGTAGTTTACTGGGACACTTCAGACTGAAAAGGCTGCTGTAGTGAATGTGCAGGACAAGAGGCCTAACCCTGAACCATCCCAGGATCGTGCTCCTCGCTGGAGGAGAGGAAAGGGCTCAAAGCAGTGTCCTTATTCATAGGAAAAGATACAAGAGGTTGTTAGGAGACATCCAGAACAGCCTTTGAGGCAAGGCTTCAAGCCTGGGCTATGCGGATGGCAGCAACGGAAGATAATGCTTCCCTGTCTCCAGTAATGTGTGGTATTTTTTTCTATAAAATCAGATGGTATGTTTAGGTGACATTAGGAACAAACATGTTCTGTCATCAAGAACAGCCTTTTAAAATAGCACCGGAAGGTATGCTGCCCGAACTAAGGCACTCACTTGTCAGGCAGGGGCAGTAAAGCACCCAGTTCCCTGGCTGCCTCTCTCAGGGTGAAGGCTGCTGTGGGTCACAGCACTCTCCGTGCTGAGCTCACGCACGCATCCTGATGGCAGTTTTCCTCAACAAAGGTAATAACACTTCAAGGTTAGGTGCTGGCCATTGGGAGCAAAAGCACACAGAAGGTTTACGTATGTAACATGGCTCCTCAAAGCCAGATCACTAAAGACAGGTTTTTGTGTCGGTTCTGTTGTGTGAAAAATGAATTTCCCAGTGAGAAATTCTTTTCTCATCTCCCCGCTCTTATAAACGAAAAATTTTAAGCCAACTTAGCCAATGTGTGCATGAGTAATATAACAGTGGACCTTCCTGTCAGCCTTTACACGTTATGCTTACTTGCCGTAAGAAAGGGCACCCAGTCGTTCACGGCATCAGCCAATACTATTCATGGCCAAAGTCTGGGTTGTTGGTTCCCAAAAGCAGAGAATAAAGACTATATGAATATATAATATGGGAGAGCAAGGAGTTACTTAGTAAGGAGTACTCTTGGATAGAGAAGATAAAAAGTACTAAATATACTGTTGTGGTCTTAGTGTTTATGTCCCCAACTCACATGACAAAACTTAACCCCCAGTGTGACACAGGAAGAGTGGTGACCTCAGGAAGGGATTAGGTCATGAGGGTTCTGCCCTCATGAAACATTAGTGCTCTTGTCAGAGGCTTCATTTGGTCCACTCCACAGTAAGAAGATGCACCATCTATGAACAGATGTTGACCAGGTACTGAATCTGGTGGCAGTCTTGACTATGTAATTCCCAGCCTCTAGAACTGGGATAAACTTCTATTATTTATGAACTACCCACTGCAGGGTATTTTGGTATAGCAGCCTACATGGGTTAAAATATACCAAATTAAATGCATAACTGTCAGGGCAGAGAGATAGCTCACTGGCATAACTGCCTGTCTGACAAGAGCAAGGTCCTAAACTCAATCCCTGGTATTAAAAAAATAAAGTACAATACATACATACATACATACATACATACATACATACTTGTCATCATTAGCCCTATAGTCCAACTCCTGATCTTTTTTGTTTTCATTTTATGTATTTGGTACAGGGTCTCACTGCGTAGATTGGGCTTGTAGTGATCTGCCTGTTTTCAGCCTCCCCAGCTGGGATTACAGACATGGGCCCAGATTTGTTGACAGGCCCAGCATGTCCTGGGGGTGGGGCCGGCCTAGCATGTGGGACCAAGGATCAAACCCTGGTGCTTGCACTTGCCAAAGCAGGCGCTGAGTCCGCTGAACTATCTTGCCATCCCTCGCCTGACCTTCTAATGAGTTATGAGAAATGAAAGAATTCCTAAAGTGGCCTAGCAAAAGCAATGTTTTTGGTGGAAAAGTATTTACAAACTTAAAAAAAAAATCACATTATTTTAAAAACTGTTCTTCCTAAGTCAGCACTGTCAAATATATATTCAGTGATAGTACATTCAGGCATATCAGAAAGATAAAGACAGTATCTAATATCTAATACTTATTTTTCACACTGTCCACAGCAATGCTATACAAATGAGGTAGCTTAAACTATATTATCTGATGCTGCTAGTGGCCATTTTTATACAAAGAAATACACTTTTTCTGGAACTGATTTATTAAAAACACGTGAGATGACAATTTTAAACATACAGACTAACATGAAAATTGTTTAAAATTACCACCTTATGCATAATCTCTGATATAAACAAAAAAGTATACTATCACTACAAACAAGTACTGTATAACAAATGCTAAAATGATATGCTCATCACTTCCTCTATACAGGTTTTATATCTGAAGTCCATGGACTAAAAGCTACTGCGGGTCCTGGTGAGCTACAGAAACCTATTGCCACCACTGACAACCAACATGGTTAGGTCTCCAAGGACAGGCAAAGTCACAAAGCACAGAGCTCTCCAAACCTGCTGTAAGACTTACGGCTCATTCTGTGAGGGTTTAACGATGGGAGAAAACAATGGACGAAATGGAAATGTGGTATCAGATTAGGTACACAATTTGCCAAGATATAAAAAAGGCAATTGACCTAGTTTTTAAGAAGTGGCTGTATACTGTTTTACAAATTCAGATAAATTCTTGGATTTTGTGCCATTCCTGTTGAAACTTTATTATTGATGTTTTAGGATAACTATATAAAGAAGCACCATATCTGTTACCTTATTAGTTACTATATCTACATTACAGATGAGGAAATTAAAATGCTGAGAATATAACTTGCTCTTAATTACATAGCTAGTAAGTGCAGGAGCTCAGCTTCAATCACATTAACACTTCACTGTCTTCATACATTATTGCAGGCACATCAAAATTCTGTTAGAGAATCATTTTATGTACATATATAAAATATTTTGTTAGGTTTGCTGGAAACCGGAAAACAGATATATTTGGAATTTAGGATAAAATGCTATGACCAATTTGTAGAGAAAAACACTAAGATTTCATTTACAGAGAGCTGTAAAGGCATCCACTAAAGAAGAAAATACTGATATGCATTGAATTATTAATATGATGTAGGATTTCCACATTTGAATTATTAATTTTAAAAAGATGGTAAGCATGAGAAATAATAGTCCTGAATGTTTTAAGTAAGGGTTCGCAATGATTCTCCGGGGTAACTTTACCAAGTGATTTGAAGACACTGTAATTATGATCTTCTTCATTTGTTTTATTGTCTTCATCTATTTTACTGACTCAATACCATCTGATGCAGCAAACCTCCCCAAACCTTAATAACCAGGCATAGTAATGATAATCCTGCAGTCATGTGTCTAAGTCTGAGTATTACTAGATTGAGATTTCCCTTTCTGACATGCCTTGCATTAGAAATACTTCAGCTTTTAGAATATTTGAGTATACATACTGGGAATGGACTCCAAGTCTAAACATGACCTTTGCTTATTTTTCTTTCATGTACATATTACATATGTAGCCCAAAAGCAACTTTATATTGTATTTTTAATGCATCTATATTATGGCTATCAGGTGGAATCTTTCTTTATAGGGTTTTGCCAGTGTGCTAAAAGTTTTGATTTAGGAGCAGTTTGAATTCCAAATTTTTGGACTAGGGCTGTTCAACCTGTATAATATCTCATGATCTGCTCAAGGTTTCCAGAAGTCAAGGGCTATCCTGCTTTACTAGGATGAACAAAACCATGAAAGAGACAACACTGTCACAGTCTAATATGCACTGCAAATAGTACTAAATGCTTCCTCAAAAGCTATCCTTGGGGCTGGGGAGACAGCTCAACAGTCTAAGAGCCTGCCTGGCAAGCACAAGTCCAGGGTTCAATCCCTGGGGCTGCATGCTGTGCCGGCCCCATGTGCTGGCCCCAAAACTGGACGTGGCAGTGCATGCCGGTAAACCCAGCAATGGAGAGGCTGAGACAGGAGGATCACTGAGTCCAAGCTATGTAGTGAGACCCTGTATCAAAAAGTACTTTTTTTTAAAGTTACTCTTTCAGTAAGTTTTGTGCAGTGAATAATTTACTAATGAATACTAGGAAGCAATTTAATTTTTATACTCTTACATAGTATTCAAGGCAAGAAATAATCCATTTTAAAATATTGTGCAGAGAGTTCCATTTAGTGCTCTTAAGTCGAATGATTGAGGGTAGTGTTTCCAAGTACAATGTGGTGAGGTCACATGGTGGGTCATGAAGACCGCTTAAAGTGAATAATTCAGAAAAGAATGAATATAACATAGGTGACACAGTAAGTTTACTGTTCTATGAAACATGAGTTTCCGTTATTTGTAACAGAAATTTGTAAACTCGTTTCCACCACGCCTGGCCTGTGTGTGTGTGTGTGTGTGTGTGTCACAATATAAAATGCACTTCTTATTGATGGCCTTGCTTAAGAAAACGTAAAACCTCCTGCTGAACAGCCCAGCAGAAGACAGACTTTTTCCTAATATCTTGTTTTGTTACAGTTGGGTTTACATCTAGATTCCCCCAGGAACCTCAGGCACTCTTAGGTGGAGTCTGTAGAAGGTGACAGGACTACAGGGGTTGACAGCTGAATTCCTGTCAGGAAGGTGTGGCCTGGAAGGGTCTTCTTCTTCCCAGTCCCTCCCTTTATGCTGAGGTGAGCAGCTTTTCTTAGCACAAGGTTTTGCACTATACCATTCTGTGTTAAGAGTTGGTTGACTATGAACTAAAATCTCTATGAACTGTGAACCAAATTAAATTATTCCTCCCTTAAGCTGCGGATGTTGGATATTGTGTTGCAATGATGGGGAAAGTGATTAAGACAGATTCTGGCATCAGAGAAGTGGGTTTGTTGTGGTGGCTGATGTGACTCTGTCTTTACATGTGTTTTGTGGGAGGAGTTTGGAAAAGTTTCAAGACGCAGGTTGAATTCAAGAATGCTATTTGAGCTTGATGGGAGTTTCTTGTCAGAGGTCTGAAGACCAGAATGCTAATTTTTAAAAAGCTGATAAAAAAGACTGGGTCTGTGAGGTTTCAGTTGGGAACAAAGACTCCACTGGCAGTTGGAGCCCAGGCCATATGTGTTACATACATTGTGGGGGAAAATATTGTCCACATTTTGTTCATGTCATAAAACTATAAAGGAGACTAAGGACATGGAGGAAAATTTCAAGGAAGCTCAACATTCAGGCTGTGCCCAGGTATTGTCAGGTTTTTTGTTTTTTGAGACAGTGTCTTGCTGTGTAGTTCACGTTACCCTTGAACTCACTATGTAGTCCACACTGGTTTTGAACTTGCTTCTTGCTTCATCCTTACTAGTCCTGGGATCACAGCCACCAGGCCCAGGTTGTCAGGGAATTTTAGGAATCTACAATGATAATTAAGAGCAAATGGCATAGCTAAGTGATTTAAGTAGTTCTGAATTTCATCACAAAGGAAGCTCCCATAAATCTGGGACCTGAAGAGTCAAAACAGAAAAGCATTTGGTTGCTGAAAATATTAGTATTAAAAAGGTAATTTTTTTTTTAATTTTTCAGACAGGGTCTTGTTATATACTTCAGGCCTTGAACTCACTTTGTAGCACACGCTGGTCGCGAACTTACAATGATTTTCCTGCCTCAGCCTCGTGAGTGCTAGGATTATAGGCATACATCATCATGCCTAGCAATCAGAGGTTACTTTTTTTTATGGGGGGGGGACAACAAAATATGCCTTGATAGCTCTCACTTGCAAAAGTAAAAGACTTTTTTACTTTGAGAGGTGAGCAACGGAGCACCCCATTCCAGAATGGCAATGATACAGGGAAGCTGTTCCTTAGGATTGGGTTCATAGTATTTGAACCCATCAATCCAGGCACTTGACCCCTATATCCAAGACAGAATGAAGCCTAGCTACATGCAAAATGTAAGGCTTGTGGGATCAGAAAGACTTCCAGCCAGGTTTCAGAAAAAAGCCTGGAAGGCCAGGCAGGGTGGCTTTGAGAGGGCAGTGTCTGAAGTTGTGGGTGTGAAGATAAAATAAGACCCCCAAAGGTTGGAAAAATCAGGAATATGGATCTGAGGAAAGCCAGCCCAAGAGAAAACCACGAAGGCTACAACAGCAGACAGTGCCACAGGGGCGGAACTCCCGGAGCCCTTTGAAGTTCACATCTTTCCACAGACTGCCTTGAGTGTTAGAAACAGAACTACAGGATTAATTTGTCCTGCTGGATTTTGGTCTTGCTTTGGTTCCATTCCTTTCTACCTGGGTATTTGTACCTTTTGGAATGGGAAGGTTTATCTTGTGCCTCTGTATATTAGAAGTTAGAAATTAACTTTGCATTTTTACAGATGCTTGAAACTTGTCTTAAATCTCACAGGAGAATTTGAACTTGGGACTTCTCAGCAATGCTAAAACTGTTAGGACTGAGGCAACTCTCAGAGATGGACTGAATGCATGTTTGCATAAAGGGAAGGGCGTGAGTGTGTTAGGGGCCAGAGCTGATATTCTGGTCACAAACTGAAATTGGACAAGAACTGAGTAAAATTTTCCCATAAGGTAAATAATGAATCTAACCATTAAATCTGATTTGATTCTTGTCCAGTTTGGTTTGTCATAAAAACTATGGAAAGAATTGAAATCATGAATCAGGGCAGTGCTGTACATGTACCATGTTCCCCAAGCCCTGTGAACTCCAGAGTGGGGCTTTGGGGAGTGATTAGGTCATGGGTGTGAGATACTGGATTAAGGATGTGATATCTAGATTAGTCTGCTGATTGATTTAGAACTGCACTTTGTGGATGGTGGAAAGGTCCACCCCGGGTGTAGGTGGCACCATCCAACAGGCTTGCAGCCTGCATGGCTAAGAGGGAAAGGAAGGCTGGAGGATTGTTTTCTTCCTACCTGTCATGAATTGTTTTCCTTGTCATGCTACTCCACCTTGGAGCCAGCTGACTGTGGGCTGAAAGCTCTACAAACTATGTGCTAAGATAAACCTTTCTTCCTTTAATTTGGGATGTCAGGTATTTTGTTTCAGCAGTGGGAAAGGTAAAACATTCCCAAAGTATGACTCAGTACAATTTATCAGTGAGAACTGATTCAGACACCCAATAACCTTATCCTGCAGGTCATGCTTAAAAACATCATGTTTTGCAGCAATGACCTTCAATTTAAACTGAAATATTGATTTTTTTTAAGGAAAAATAAAATAAAAGGCAATACAGAATATTGGGCCCAGTATTTCCAAAAAGGTGCCCAGTTATTATGCTTCATGTCCAGATGCCCTGCCAAAGCCCATGTATTCACAGAGTTTTTGGAGACAGCTGAATTTAGAGTGTGTGATGGATTCAAAGTCAAATGCTGGGACTGGGGCTGCTGTGATTAAGGGTGGGTGACTGTTGGATCGGTCCACTGACTGGAATGGCACCAAGCTAATTCCAGTGGACTGGATAGAGCATAAGGGGCAGAAAGAGGCTTGTCTTACACCCTCCTTCTTGTTGCTTTTAATGTTTTCTTCCACCATGAACTGTCGCCCCTCTGCCATGTACCCCCTTGCTGCCCTGGACTCAAGTGATTATGGCCTGAAATCTCTACAAACTATACTAAATAATCCTTTCCTCCTTTAACCTTGAGTATCAGGTATTTAGGCTCACAGTGAGAAAAGGAACTCAGATATCAGTTCACAGACACTTCTGTTTACAAATAATTGGCTTCACAAACTGAAATATTCAGCAGTACTTTGTTTCTATTTGTAAACTTCACATGTATGAGGGGAAGCCCACAGCCATGGAGATCATTCCCACACGAACACGAATGGAGCCGTCTTCCCCAGAATCGTGGGACAGACTGAATTCATGAGCGGAGGTGCCACTGTACTGACGTTTTACTTACATATTAATGAAATGCAGATAGCTAATGTAATTACATTACCTTTACAGATAGCATTCTACTAGAAAGCTCAGTTTGATCTGATAAAGCATAAACGTACGTTTAGTGTGTAAGGCTGAGAATAATGTTTTAATGAAGTGAAACACTACTGCCAATTTAACAAACACAAAGGCAAAAATATATATGGCATATTTCTGTATGCCATTAAAATTTTACTACATTCTTCTTAGAAATCCTATGTCTATATGCTTACTTTGGTTAACTAGCCTTTGTAAGTTTTATCTTCTCTGCAAGTCTACTCAGACTCTATTTTTTCCCAAAAGACTTGTAGCGTTCACAACTCTTTTAACACCATAGGCCTGAAAAATATAGGTGCACTACAAAAGAGAATAAGAGAAACAAATAATAAAATAAAATCAAAACAGAAGAAAACCCAGAATGACATCACTTATTTTTCCACTGGGGCCTACAGAAGACAATGAGAAAAGCAGTATAAAACTAAAATTACCCTTGAAAAAATTCCCTTAATGAGTATATTTATTCTGGGTGTAAAGATCTTTATAAATGTTTAAATATAATATAATATAATATAAATATATATATATATTATATATATACACCTTAATGTTCTATATATTATTTATCCTACAATTAAATTATTCAAATGTATTACTGGAAAAGGTTAGTAAATAAAACCTCTATGTCAGTCCTGTACCTCCTCCTTAATGTTTACTAATTAATTTATGATTTTTCCTAAAATATAGCTAGAAGTCAACACCATGCCCTTGCTAATGGCCTGAATGTCATGCCAGTCATGTCGCTCTTCAAACTGTGCATGGGATGCTCTTGCCAGGTTCTCAATATGCCAGGGGAATTGGTATCTCTTGTCCATGTGCAGCAGAATACACAAGGTTGGTAGCCAGCTATTTAAATTGTTTCTGCCCCCTTCCACTTAAAAAACAACATTATAATGATTCTTCTGATTATTATCAAACCTTAAAGGGAAAATGCTTACAAGTCACAGGTTGCTGTTTCTTTGGGGTTCATTATTACCCAGTCCCTCCTCTCAATAGAGAGAAAGTGCTTACACGGAACATTAGAGATGAAGAGATCATCTCATCTGTAAGAGAATTCTTAAAAATTCCAGTCCTGGGTTGGCAAAAAGGAAACTATATTCTAATAGTCTGATTTTACAATACAGCAAAACTAAGATTTCTCTTTCATGAAATAATTATGGACCCTAAAACTTAGCTCAGTATGCAAAGTTTCAGTTACGTAACTAAGATCTCTACTTCATCATGTCTCCAGTTCACAACCCTGCTTTATATATTTAATAATTTGCTAAGCGGATAAGTTCCCATGTTAGGCATTCTCAGCAGAAAAAAAAATGAATGGATGAATAAATGAATGGAGTGAAGTAATAGGCCAGATGGAAACTTAAAAGTGATAGATAAGGTAATGGAACAGTTCATGGATTCATGTTTATTTATAAACAAGTTTTATTTATTAAGTATATGCAACACTGTATATGTCAATCACAGCTCAATAAAGTTTTTTAAAGACAAAGGTTATGAGAAAGTGCTTAGGATAATTTTTAAAACAATTTCTTTCACTACTTGAATAGCTGTTATTTATGATTTCTCTTTCTTAAATGAATTACAGTTCTACCCTATCAACATTATTTTAAATGCTAATGTTCTAGTTTGTAACCCTAGTCTCAGTTTTTTACATGTTAGTTTTATATATATATATATTTAAATGGTGCAGCTATTACCAGTAGTCCTCTTCTCCATGCTCTGATTCTTTGTTTGATTGACAGGATTTAGTCATCAATTTTTCATGATATGTACTTATTATAAATCTTTAAAAAGTGATTCATGGCTTGTAAGGTCTGTACCTTCAAGGGCTAGCTTTGGATTAAATTTTGGTTACTGGGTCAGGAGGTATCTCTAGTTGCTGGGAAGTAGAACTTCATACATTGCTCTCACTTGAGACAGACATCATTTTAATATATTCTCTGGTTTCAGTTCTATATTATCAACTGGTCACAGGCCAAATAATCAGCGGGCAATTGTGCTCCTATTTTAGAGTAGATTTTAATTGCTACTTACTGTGAGAAGGAAAAGGCTATCAGCTCATCACTTAAATGCTATGAAAATATTAATAATTTTTGAAGAGCAGAAACTTTTGCATAGTACAATCAGTATCTTTCCCCCAATCCTAAAACACTTCATGCTGTCTAGTGGGGTGCAATGTACCAAGTCTCCATGGTTTACCCTCCAACTCTCAAGTTCTATCCTTGGCTACAGTCGTTCATTTCTAATTTCTACACCTAGCCATATCTATTCTTTCTACTCTACATACTCTCTCACTTTGAACGATGCAGATGGTCCTGAGTCTTTCTATTCCTACATAACCTGACCTTTGAGGCTTTATTGAAATATTCTAATTACCCTTTAGGCACAGCTATCTGCATGATTGCTATCTCCCAAACTAAAATAATCTTCCCAGAAATTCCTCCATAATCCTATTCACTTACATTTAAAATGTCAAGGTTACTTTTGATCTTTTCCCCTTCCAATGTTTGATTAATTAATTTTTTACAACAAAACTTTATCTTCCCTGTCTATTCTTACAGGCACCATCCTGAGAATCTTTGTACTTTATAGTGACTCTGGATTATCACAATATTTATCACTGTTAAGTTAGCTTTAAATTTTTTCACCTTACCTGCCCTCACACTACTATGTAAGTTCCTAGTGTAGTCAATATGGTTTACTTAACATCCAAAAGAACCACATTCTAAGCATTTCCATGCCACTTCCTCCATCTGGAAGACATCATGCTCTGATTCTTTGAGGTTTATATTAAACTTTATCTCATCCCTTGTTAACCCAACTAAGATGTACTTTCACAGAAAGATAGCACTGAAGGAAGACGCTGTCCTCCATCTGCAAAATCAACTCTGGAAAACCTTCTGTTCCACCTTTAACCCCAAAATGTTTAGAGAAACAGACTTAAGGACAACACAAATATTTTTCTGTCTGAACATTCCTTATCTGGACATATCTTGATCATCTCCTATGAGCCAGAAGCTATGCTAGCCACATGAACTTAAAATTTAGGGAGAAAGACAATCTGCACATAAATCAGACAAGTAAATATTGATGACTGCTACAAAGAAAAGAGAAAGGGCAAAGTGCACTGATGTTGAAAGCCTGCAGAGCTGAGAGAAGGGGTGAGGCACGAAATCGTTTATGTGGAAAGACAGAAGCTAATTCAGGTAGACGCTTCCTCAAGTGGGAAAAAAAATCTTTTGAGCAGGGTAAAAGAGGAGTGGAAATTAACTCAGCCCAGAAGATTTCTACAGGCAGGAAAGCCCAGAGAGAGGATGGTTCAGGGAATTAAAGCCAGGGTTCTGAGAGTATGCTAAGGCCTGCAAGAGGTGCAGCTGCACAGCAGGGAGGGTCAAGGTCACGCTGAAGGTTCCTGGGCTTTATCCTAAGAACAAGTGGACCTTGAGCAGCATGTTCCAAGATACTGGACTATGGCCGAGAAGCAATTATGAAAGCAAAAGAATTCCAGTGTTAGAATTTCAATGTACAATTGAAATATATCCCACATCTCTATCACTCTGTGTGTGTGTGCAAGTGTGTGTGTGTGTGTGTGTGTGTGTGTGTGTGTGTGAGAGAGAGAGAGAGAGAGAGAGAGAGAGAGAGAGAGAGAGAGAGAGCTCTTGCCCAAAGTCAAATTAAGGAAATCCTATGAATTCACATATTCACATTGTACCATTTTCAGTTGGTCCACTAGGCTTTGTTTTGACAAGTGGTGCATGTGTGTGTGTGTGTGTGTGTGTGTGTGTGTGTGTGTGCGCATCTATAAACATAGGAGCATGGACCAATTTCATATTTTTAAAAAGCAGAAGAGGAAACATTCCAAATTATAACAATCCAATGGAAAGCTCCATTTTATCATCTGACTATGGGTTAGAACTAAAAGTTTCTTGCCTTTAAAACAGATTCCTCACAAAGGGAAACATTTTAAAAGAACACCAACAAAGTATCTTCCAAGGATTGTTTTAATTGCAACTGATTTTTTGTCTTATTCTGCCTATTCAAGGTTTGGGTATCAAAACACTATTACCTCTGGAAGTTATTTCCTCTGAAGTTTCAGTTCTATCAATGGTCACACTTCAGAGCGTGAAGATGACAAGCTAGGAGATGTTGTGTTGGGCATTTTCATACCCATCATCTAATTTAAATCCAATGCCTCTGAAAGATGCATAAGATAAGGAAAACATCCTATTTTACAGATAAGGAAACTGAGGCTTATGGAAATAAGCATCCCCAAAAACTATACATACCTTACACCTCTGCTGTCCAGTTTGGTGATCATAACCATCTGTGACAAACAAACACTTGAACAGTGGCTAGTTTGATCAAGACGTACTCTAAATATTACATATCAGATTTCAAAGACAATGTATGTACAATATCTTGCTGATAACTTTGAATAATGGTAACATGTCAAAATGACAATGTTTTGGCTACCGTGGGTTAACTGTATTGATAATATTAACTTTCTTATTTATATTTTTTAAATCAGTTACTACGAATTTTTCAACTACCCATTTGGCTCACACTACATTTCTACTGAACAGTGCTGACCCAGATGAAAGACTTCTTACTAAATGCACCTGTAGATACCACACTTAAGCCAGACTGAGATACATGGCTGTAAACAGCTTTCAGTTTAAGTCTCTTTGATGTCATTTATGGTCTTGGGTAAGATACCACCAATTCTTTGTGGACTTCAGGATCACCTAGTATGATAATGTGAAATCTCAACAAGGTACTGGAGGTACTGGAGAAGGGGGTAACAATTAAGAATTTGAGTCACTGGCATGCAAAGGGCAAAAGACAGGAAACAATTCCTGAATACCTCCTATAACAACTGGGTCCTTTAAAAATTGGTCCCCAAAAGTGGAGAAAATTTACTCATTTGAAAATCATGTTTCATTTTTAAGTGTGAGGAATTAAAAAACTCATATCTACCATAACACTATATGGTTTACACATATACGACATTGTAACAGATGTAATCTATCACTAATCCTCTTTCTCTTTAGATATAAATTGTTAGTAATACTATAGACTGAGAAGTCAGCTGGGAGAAGGACGCTAGTGTTTCTTAGGCATATAATCACTGGACTGCAGTGAAAGAGTTTTGCACTCAAACTGAATTATCAAGATCAAGAACTGAGACTGAAGGGGCCAGGGAGATAGCTCAGTAGAATAAGTGCTTCCCTGGCAAGCACAAGGGCCTGAGTTCAATCCCTAGTTCTGCAAAAAATGAACAAACAAACAAAACAAAACAAAAACCTAAGACTGAGTAAAATGGTACCTGTATAAGTAGAATTTTACCTTATTTTTGTTTCTTGGGTCATAGTGCAAACAAAGTATATTACCAGTACAGAGGCTAACCCTGCAGTCTAAGAAAAGTACTACTAATACGAAAAGCAATTTCACTATTTTATAACAAACTACAAAATTTCTGTGTGCGGTGATGTACAACTATAATTCCTCAGGAGGCTGAGGCAGGAGGGGTGCTGAGTTTGATTCAGCCTGGACTACATGGTGAGTTCACAGGGAGTCTAAACTTACAAAGCAAGACCCTATCTCAAAAAAGGAGAAGGATGCAGAGGAAGAGGATGAGGAGGAGGAGAGGGGGAGGAGAAGAGGAAGAAGTGAAATTACAAAATTATGTGGCCCATTGTCATCTTTCCCTGGGGTCTGTAGCAGTGTATGTATGCATCTTTACATTTTTATATGTATGGGTTCAAATGTGAGGTGGAACAGCTGGAACATTTACTTAGATTATTTGGCCTAAAACTGCCATGTGATACTAGAGGAGACTATATTTGTTTTCTTTTTAATTGAGAGGTACTGGAGAAGGGGGTAACAATTAAGAATTTGAGTCACCTAAATGTAGCCTCCTAAATTTCATTTACAGATTCAACATCAAAACTGTTCATCTCTCACCTGTAAAACACCTTTAAGAAAAGGAGTCCAGGGAAATAAAAAGCCATCAATCACAGATTGGAGAACAGAGCAGTGATCATCAACATATTTCCTGCATTTTAATTCACAATTTAATACAAGAAGTAACATAAACTTTTAGTTCAGCTAATTAAAGGCATAATCAATTAGATGGGGTGGGGAAGGAGAGAGAGGGGCTATCTTCCATTTTCATAGGTTGCATTAAAAACTCAGAGCCTATTAACAAAATATTTAGCGCCTCCTGAGTAGAACTGACTTGATGGGAGCTCTTTGAAGCTGACAGACTAAAACTGACACATAGTGTGCTTGTACCTACAATACACAAGTAACTATCTGTAGTACACGTCTTCCAATTTAGGGCTCTAGGTTGAATAAACAGGAAAAAAAATGATACAATGTTAGCAGTGTTAAACAAAAAAAATCGGATAAAATGGTCCTGGAAATTAAAGAACCAGGATAACAAACAAACAAAAAACCCTACCTAAACATTAGCATTTACATTACAAAGCTTAAAATTAGAGGGAAAAATAAACACCAATTTAAGAGAAAACAACCAAACACTTAGACCATTTAAGCTATAAGCCATTATTTCCAAAACGCATATTTCACAAGGGTTTATCACGACTTTCCTGATAAACTTAAATTGCATTAAGTTTAAATTCGTTTATACTTGAGTCAAACCTTTGAAGAAACTTGTTTTATTTCCAGGAATGCCCTTTTGGTGGATGAGGAGGGGAAAGTGGCTAGATTAAAGGAAAAAGTTAAGCCCGGTGCTCAGTATGAATGGCACTTCTGTGCCTATACACCAACCTTCCCTCAACCCACTGAGCTGTTCTGTCTTCAAGTAATTTGATAATCTGTCTCTAAAGTTTTGCACTAGAGTTCAGTTTTTGCAGAACACCCTTACAACACTGAAGTCTCTTCTGAAACAAGACTGGTCTCACTCCCGTCGTGCTGACTGTACCAGCAGGATCCGTGTGTGCAGCGTTTGCTGTCAAATGCTGCAAAGGTGGATTGCGCGTGTTTGTCCCGGCAAGCCTCGCCCAGTCTCGCCCAGCCGCCTTTGCCCCGCACACCCCTCCGCGCCCCTCCTCCCCCCGGGCAAGTTTTAAACTTTGTTTCTTTGGGCGATCTGTACCAGTGCCACTAATGATATCCAAGAGACAAAGGGCCGCGCTGTGCGGGTTCGCGGGATGCCAATTTTTTTAGTTGTGAAACAAAGCGCTCCGATTTGCGACTGAGAAGGAAGAAGAGGAGGAGGAGGGAAAGGAGGATGCAGCCCGGAGCCGGGCCTCTCCCTAGACAGCCCCCGGCCCGCCCCGCCGCCCGGCCCGCTCACCGCTTCACGCGGATGATCTGGTCGCGCATGGGCTTGATGTCCTGGAAGCTCTGCTGGTTGACCAGGCTGTAGACGAGGATGAAGCCCTGGCCGTTCTTGATGTACAGGTCCCGCATGGACGCGAACTGCTCGGTGCCCGCCGTGTCCAGGATCTCCAGCACCGACGGCGACGAGTCCACCTCGATCTCCTTGCGGTAGAAGTCTTCGATGGTGGGGTCGTATTTCTCGATGAAGGTGCCGGTCACGAACTGCACGGTCAGGGCGGACTTGCCCACCCCGCCCGAGCCCAGCACCACCACTTTGTACTCGCGCATCGTCCCTCCGCCGCCGCCGCCGCCGCCCGCGACATAGACCTGCGCCCGCCGCGCCGCCCGGACCTGCGCGCCCCTGCTCACGGGCCCCCGGGCGCCGGCGGCGGGGAGGCGGCTGAGGGCGCGGCGGCCCTGGGCATGGGCCGAGCCGGGCGGCGATGCGGCCCCGCGGGCGCGGACAGCACTGAGGGCGAGCAGGAGCAGAAGGCGCCGGAGCCGCCCGAGCCGGGCCCGCAGTGCCGCCCGTCCGCGCCGCCCCGCCTCTCGCACTCCACGCCCAGCTCCCCGCCCGCCGCCGCCGCTTCCCAGGCCGAGGAGCGCGCGCACAAGCCCAGCCGCAGCGCGGCCGGGGGCGGGGCCGGAGAGGGGCGGAGCCTCATCCAAGTCCCGCCCCCGAGGCCAGTCGCCTAGGCGACCAGTCGCGCGCGCTCCCGAGAGGCCCTGCGCGTTGCGGAAGCTTCTGCCCGCGCGTAAACAAGCACGGACGGAATCCGCCCAGCTACGCCCCATCCCGCACACCCCGTCGGACCCGGGCCTGCGAACTGCGCGTGCGCACGGCTCGCCTAAGGCGGGAGCGGCCTCAGGAATTAACGGAGCCGAATAGTAGAAAAGTGACAAGAGGAACCTCCAGTCTTGAATCTGAAGCAGGGAGTGGAAGAGAGGTGCATTGTTCAGGGAGAAAGCACAGCGTGAACACGATCCAGTCCGTCTGCATTCCGGAGAATTTAGTTTTATTTTAGATAATGATGTGAGCTGCTGTGTAAGGGATGAGCACCTCCAAGCCTCTGAGGTTGCATAAATACAAAAATGAAGCTTGGTTTCAAAGGTCAGGACACAGAAGGGTGTACTACGCCTGTAAGGCTAGCTCCGGCGTCCAGACTACACGCAGGCCCGTCCACGCCCGATGACGTTGCCGAGGTCACGCCCACTTCTCTGGCCCCGCCCTTCAGTGTCAGCCGAGCGAAGTTCTTCCCACGCCTTGTCAGCCTGGGGCGCGTGGAAGAGCTGGAACCCGGAGTCTCTAGCAGCAGTTGGAAGGCCCGGGGACACCTCAGCAACAGCCTGCAGGGGGATACGTGTCGTGTAGGAAGGAGGGATTCATTCTAGCCAATCAGTAAACGACTGTGGACCCCATGTTGCCACTCACGACCAATAGAGGGAAATCTTATACCATGTGATGGCTTCTTCTTCGTCCAATCGGGAAAACGTTTAGTCATAGGCTTCACTAACCATTCTCGCGGAGCCTCGCCAGGGTAGGCGTTTGCTTCTGCGCACACTATGTAAACCAATCATAGGTGAGAAAATGGATGACGGAGTTTGAGCTGAGCCAATCACAACTCGCGATTCTCTTTCTTGCCTGGGAGAGCGGGTGGTATAGAAACAGGGCGGGACGGGTGGGCCTTGGGAGGGACGGAGATTGAAGGGCTGGTCACTGTGCCAAGGCACTGGTTGCGTTGGCGAGCCAGTGATGAATTCTGCCTTAAACGTTGCCTCTGTGTAATTCTGCCTAAATGATGGTCCTGGAAGAGGAAGTGGGGCTGATGGTTGTAGGCTGGGTCGTGGGCTGAATGGAGAAAACATGACTTTTGTCTTTAGAAAGAAGAAATATCCGGTCCTTAAGTAGATCCTGTTGCAGTTGTATTGGTTGTCCACGAGTGCTTCCAGAACGTTTCTTTCCTTTATTATGCAGTTTTTTAATTCAGCTTCTGTCTCTGGCATTAGATCTTAAGGACACACCCTTTCCCAGCCCTAGGATCAAGTGTAGGCGATTTTTTTAATCCTAAACGCCATGGATGATAATGATTTTGAAATAGTTGGTTTTATATTTATTTTAACGATTTTTGCTGGAACTCGTTTCTCCCTTTCCCCATCTCATCTCTTGAAAATAATTCGTTTCTGTAATTTTAATGTTAGGTTAACATGTACCTCCACTGTTCCACTTTCCCAGGTCGTTGTAGAGATGGTTCTGTTCTGACTTTCTGTAACAGACTCGTGTTCTTTTACCATTTTTTCTGTCAGTCATCAAACTACGGCAAAGATGTCCTCAGGTTCAGTGGAGGCCTATCTCCCCTGTACTGCATTAGATTAGTAAGGTTATCCTATCTTTGCACTAATTGCCATAGATAAGACGTTTCAATTAAACACTCGAGGGCAAGTGTCTTGTCAATTTTAAAATATAAATTACCTTTGTCTCTCAGAATAAAAAATACAGTCATCTCAGCATCAGTGGAGGATTGGTTCTGGGACACCTTCTTACCAAAATCTTCAGATGTTCAAATCACATATATAAAATGGCATATTTGCATATAACCTACTCACAGCCTCCTGTATAAATCATCTCAAGATGGCTTATAATGCCTAATCCAATGTAAATGCTATGCAAATAATTATAGACTATTGTTTACAAAATAATGATAAAGTGTGCATGTTTTCCCCTGGATACCGTTATTTTAAATCTACAGTTGCCTAATACCATGGATTTAGCAGGCTGATAGTGTAGATCAGTCATTATTTCTTGAGTATGTATCATCAAAATATGAGAAGTTGATTCTGGGCTACTAGAACCCACAGCAGAAGCAAGCTGTCAAAAAGAGAATCAGGAATGTTTGAAGAGGATTGAAACAGAAGAGGATCTGATATGTTAATCTAAGGTACTAATGTAAAAAAGAAAGTTGAGAGAATTTACATAGCTACTCCATGTCTGGTTACTTAAGGGGATATTTCAAGAGGATGTAGGCAACCTAACTTTTTATAAGTCTCATTTTGTGTAAAACTAGTATCGCTTCCTTGTGATTACTTTTTGCATCCTTGAGATTACTTTAACTAAGTTGCCTTCACTTGAAGAGAGATACAGTCTCTGGTACAATTCAAATTGCATAAGCAACTCTTAGGCTAGATGGAGTGGAGCCAAGAAGCATCAACCTTAAATGTTTTTTACAGAATGTAGAGCCCATTCAGGTGTTTTTAGAAATTCATTCACTTTGCAAGGAATAAAAGTCAGGTGATGGTTTCTTGGTTTTTGAAATTTTCTTTGGGATTGTGATTCCAAAAGCAACTTTAGCAACTCCCTTTAAAGCTGGGAAACTGAGTTGGAGAGCATCTGACAGAAGTCATAAAAATGTTGAGTGGGCTTGCTAGTCACTACAACAATAAAGAGTAGAAGAGCATTGTTTTCATTTCTCAAGATATTTATTAAAAGTTGGATAAATTTACTGAGAGAAAGAAAAGCCTCTGTCTTAAGAGGGACAGAAGGGAGCCTGGAAAGTGGTTGCCCTGTCTTGGTTACTTTTCTCTTCTTGCAGAGACAAAAATATCCTCCATTGTCCCAAATTAAGGAAGGAAGAGTTTACCTCAGTTTGTAGAAGATTCTTTAATTTGGCTCCAAAGCAGGAATTGGCACAAGGGCAGCAGTTCAAGGGGGCACAAGACAGCAAAAGCTACAAGAACAGAAAGGGAAGAGAGCAAGCCTTTTTTTCCCTTATATTGTAACTAGGCTACTCCCATCCCCCCAGGTACAGCGCTCACACCATCTCCCTGCCCTCCTCTTACACAGGATGAGGATGTTTACAAAGTACAGACCCTGGTCCCCCCTGCTGAGTTGCTTCATTAAATTTCTAAATTCCTCAAATTGACACAATGTATCAACCATTACACCTTCTCAGTATACTTTTTGACCTTCAATCAGGACTAACTTTTTCATAAGGTGGGAACTGCAGCCCATGGGGTAGTTGTAGTTCTTGTATTTCTCATTGACAAGCCACAAAGAGTCAAAGGAGACAACAGGTAGGAGCATGTTTTCTCACTTCTGGCTCAGAGGTAGTATCAAGTTGATTCGTTGCCATATGTGTGATAATGGTTGAAAGATTAGCTGGGTAAGAAGGATGCCAGGACCTATAGACAATTTTTGAAGATTTGATTATGAGCTGGAGATCTATTTCCTGATCCCTTAATCATGTTATTTATATGCCAGCATAAGCTATGGCAAGAGTGTTTTAGAAATAAAAACTTATGTCTTCATTTATTTTTGGGGAGAACAAAGTAAACATGAGATAAGACAAAATTGACTTTTTCCCCAGGAGCTAAAAAATCCCTGTGATAGTGAAAATCCATAATTGTATACGACACTGCAGGGTCCCTTTAGTTTCAGAATCAGGTTCCTGAGAGAAAGAAGAAAGTGAAAGAAAAAACTTCATTTGCCTTTTCTCTATTGGATCTGAAAGGAGTTATCTCACCTATATCCAGATACCCTCACTTGTCACAGTTGTGTTACCATGGAAACTCAGCTCCTTTTCTTTCTTTCTGTGAAAACTGTTGGAATAGGTAGAATGAAGTGGGAGGTACACTGCATTCTGGGACTTATGATGCCTGTAAGAAGAAAACATGCACAGGACTTGCTGTAAACAAATTAGAAGCTATTTGTAACATTATCAGTTCTTCATGGCTATAACACTCTTAATTCCTAGTGGTCCCTTTGAAAGCCTGCATGTCTCTATTAACCCTAAAAGGGAAGGACAAGTCAAACACAGCACCTAGGAAATCCTGCTGACAACAGTGAAAGAAGAAGATGAAATTTTCTTTGTCTCAAAGGTATCTAATATGTCAGAGAAACAGAAGTATCTAATGAATGGGAAAGGAGAGGCAAAGTCAACTTGTTCTTTGGAAAAGGTGATATGTCTTGGTGGTTTTGAAAAGAAAAAGAACTACAATGGGAATATTAAGGGAGTGTACAAGAGCTAAGGAAAGAAACCAATTGGTGGAGAAAGTACATGTTTTAAAATATGGCTGTAAGCAAAAAACATTTCTGAAAAAAAAATTAATTATGAAAGTGGGGAGAATGTAGGAAAAGCCTGAAGAATCCTCAGAGCTTGAGGGCAGCAGTGCATGAGAGTCATTCACTTTACAGAAAGGTGTGTGCTATGCTGCTTGCCAACTGTGCAGTTTTTCTTTACTTTTTTGCGAGGGAAGCTGGGATACATCAGGGCTGACCGTTAGTGGCAATGCTTTATCTTCTCATTAATCCAGAAGTATACATGTGACTCAGTTCTGGCCAGGGCTGGAAATTTCTGGGATTCTAACAGGAGGAAAAAGATATCCCTATTTTTATGTCTTTCACCTTCACTTCCTGCTTTACATGTTGAAACTGTGGCCATTGTCTTTTCAGCCACCATGCTCTCTGGTTGAGGGAAAAAACCACTCACCTCTGCTGGCTAAGGAGAAAATGGGTTGAACCTAGTCCTGACTGGCAGTTGTGTTTACCTTGCTATTACAGAAAATAAGGTAGCAGAGAATAATTGAAATCAGGGCAGTTTCTATGAGACACCAGTGTACTCTGTGTCTTGGTTATTTATTTTAATAATAAGGCTCATCTCTTCACATTGCATAACATGCACAATTATAGCATTCACAGCCAATCAAACCAGCCCCGGATATGTCCAGCTTAAAAAGTTGATGTGCTGTGATTTAAGTTTGAGTTAGCTTTCTGGACTTTATTGGAGCCAGGCTGTTATAAAAATATAAGGAATTTTAAATAAAACGGTGTTTTAAAAAATCAAGCATTTATCATCAAGAAGTCAACGAATAACAAATGTTGGAGGGACTGTGGGGGAAAAGGAGCCCTTCTCCTCCATTGGTGGTGGGAGTGCAGGCTCGGGCATCCACAGTGAAATCAGCATGGAGATTACTCAGCAAGCTAGGGCTAGAGGTCCCATTCAACCCAGCTATTCTCCTTCTGGGTATTTCTCTAGAAGAACTGAAACATCATACTACAGCAATATACATGCATCCATTTAATAGCAGCACAATTTGTCCTACCTAAAGTTTGGAAACAACTCAAATGCCCATCAACTGAGGAATAGATAAAGAAGATGTGGTATTTTTACACAATGGAATATTATTCAACCATAAAAAGATAAATTTGAGGTTTTCATAGGTAAATGGATGCAACTAGAGACCATGATCATAAGTGAAATGAATCAGACTTGCCTTGTCTCATTAGTGTAAGAACCTGAAAGAGTAAATAAAATCTGAATGGTACAATAGATATTGTGAAAGAGAAAGAAATTGCCCAAAGAGAAGGAACACAGTGAATGAGGAAATGAGAAAAGAAAGAAAAACAGGGGAACATGTACTCCTATATGTATATAGGATACGTGGGACAATTGTACTGCTGATCTCTGCTGTTCTATTGAACAGTTAATGCTTACAATTTTCTCTTTTATATTTTTTGGCCAATTTTACATGCTTATATCTAGTAATCTGAACAACTAATTTGAAGACAACAATATGCAATATAACAGTCATTGTTGAATTCCTACTAGTGAAATTCTGTATCATTTCTAATTTTTTAAATTATTTTTATACTCTTTAAAATAAAATAATAAATGCATTACACAGATGATAGTCTCTATCACTAATCTAAAATAAACTTAACTTCAACTCCAAAACATGTCAAGCATTTATGAGCACTTCCATTCTAATATTATAAATGGTGAATGAAATATATTCTATTTATCAAGTATTTGCTATATATATTTTTCTGAGTTCTATGGCTATAACAGTAACCTATTAGCTAGAAGAGCTTGTGTTCTAGCAGGAGGTTTGGACATTAAATAATTACGTTATATAGTAATAGCTACAATTAGTGTTAATAATGGAAAATTAGAGATTACAATATATAATATAAATCATAAAATACTGCAAATTTAATTTAAAAAATAAAAGTACAGAAGTACTTTACACATGTATGATAATGTTATGCATAGTAATATGTAGTTTACCCATGAATTCTTAGGAGTCAGGAGAAATAGACGAGTATAGTGGGTTAAGGGAGATTATGTAAAGAAAATAAATAGGCAGCCATATTTTGAAGGACATGGCGAAGATATAGGCTACACACAGCAGAAGGGAGGACATAAGATGCCCAAAGGGCAAAGGAAGAAACCAAGAGTGAAATAAGAATGAAATAAGGGAAATACCGAGTTACTTGAGTCTTAATCTCTCTTTAGCAGTAGCATTCTAGGGATGCCACTCAGGAAAAAGGTGAGAAGCTACAAGTCTCAAAGCAGGATTACAAAATGTATGAAATCAATACGGGGAAAACTAATAAAAAGAAAAGTAGTACCCCTGCCACAATGCATTTGAATTTAAAGCATTATTTCAAAATAATGAATAATTTATAACGTGTACATTATAAACAAAGTCATCAGAAGAAATTGTAGACTGGAGGGCATGAAGAAAGAGGGATTCAAACTTTCAGAGATAAAAGCAGCAAAAGAGTAGCAAAAATGAAAACAAATAATTTGATTATAGCTATTTCTGTAGCTGTTATTGACATGCATTATGTGAAAAGGAAAGGAATTTGATTGAAAAGAAATATTTTAGTAGACTAGCAATATATAACAATAGACTCTTTAATAAGTAAGGTATTTTCCTTAGAATACCTTCTGTAACTTTTAGTAGAAAAATCTTTTGAATAAAAAATGCTATAAGGGCCGGGCGTGGTGGCGCATGCCTGTAATCCCAGCACTCGGGAGGCTGAGGCAGGAGGATTGTGAGTTCGAGACCAGCCTGAGCTACAAAGTGAGCTCGAGGCCAGCCTGAACTGCATAGTGAGACCCTGTCTCAAAAAAGACAAAAAAAAAAAAAAAATGCTATAAGGAATAAGATGTTACAGGTAAATGAAGTGTTTTGGAAAAAGAATAGATGTGTCAAGCATAATAATAGAAAGACAATAATACTTGTTTATGAAAATCAGAAATTTGTTAGGCATTATGTGGTTTCTGGTGAAATATTGTTTTAGTGATTTTCCTAATGCTATTTTCTGTACAAATGTAAAACTTTTTTTTAAAATGAAGCTACTGTGGGCATATGGACACATCTTGTGGTTGCTGAAGATCGAATTTACCTCCTGCTTTCTGTGACCTCAAGAGTAACCTGGAACAGACTAAAGTTACAGCAGCAGTAGGACAGACAGTATTGGTCTGTCTCCTCTTTTAGCTGGGAAAATGAAGGTGCTCTGGTCATGCTTGTTTTAACAGCACTCAGCACAATGCCTAAAACATTGTGGAAATTTACAAAATGTTTGTAAACAAGTGAACAAGTGAAAAGATACTTCACCTGTAAAACTCCTGTTTTCTGCACATAGAAAAGATGAAAAGAAAGGGAAAGCAAAGGAAGTTTTCTCAGAGTCAAAGTGAGGAACTGACGAACATCTTCATTAGTCCTGGTCCCAAAGAAGCTTCTCTCTCACAGAGCTGGTCTGCAGTAGGGCATGAGTGAGTGCAGGAAGGAAACGTGGAGAACCATGTCTTCCGTCCACTTATTGCGGCCTGAAATTACACACTTAGCCTTTTGACTTAAGCACTCCATCCCCCATTAAAATATAAGTAGAAAGTATGAAGTTAAATTATGTTCGTGTTTTGTCAACTCTGCCATTAAAGAGAACAAAGAAAATAAAGCAGAATTGAGTAACTTAAATCAGGGTATAAGTCACAGCAGAAGCTGTGTACTATTGTAAGCATGAGAAGTCCATGAGAATCCACTGTATTGTGTCACATGGTTATGCATTTATTTTAATAATAAGGTTCATCTCTTCACATTGCATAACATGAACAATTACAGCCTTCACAATTACCAGCTTCTTGAATTTGATTAGAATAGCCTCTCATTTGTATGGGATTACAAGGTTTACTTTGGAGCCAGGCCTCTTATCTGATTCCCTTAGTTTCTCTTTTGCTTCTCACAGGGTCATGTTCACTGATAATTTGGAGGCACCATGGGGAAGACAGAGTAGAATCCCAGTGTGAGGGTCATTCATGGTTCTGCAACATCACCCAGTCATCTTGTCCAGGAAGATTATTCATCCTGCACTTGTGTCATCTTCTCAAAAGTCACCTTCCTGATTTTTCAAAACAGTATGTCATCTTGTTATTACCCTAGTTAATAGTTCTCACATAGCCTCACAAATGCAGTTTTCACCATTTAATGAATAGTCAACCACATTTCAAAAGGCAGGTAGTTAGAATAAATCAGTCTTCTTTACTTAGTTGAGTACTATTTCTGTGCAGTAATTGTGATGGAAAAACTGAATGAGAAAAGAGTTGATTGATAGTTTAAGGATAGTAATTTATTTTCCTTGGTGGGTCAAGTAGTTAAACAAAGTTAACTATCCCATAATTCATGCTACCATGTCTACATTCTGTTGAGGACTGGTTTCTGGTAATTGTTAGGGTTTTTTCTTTTCTTGTGGGGAGACAGCAGGAATTGAACTCCAGACCTCATGCTTACCAGGCAGGTGCTGTACTATAACCGTGGGCCCATTTATTATGTTTTTATTTTGGGTGTTTTTCACCCCAACTATTGTTTCTAATGGAAATATTCATTAGCATATGTGAATTATCTAAGAAATATTTATTTGTTGCCAAAATTAGATTGTGTGGACCATTAGTGCCAAAACTGAAAGTAAGTTCTGTCAAGTACACTGACAAAGTGAAAGGAGCTGAGAGGGCCCTTGAGGGTCTGTAAGGTAGAATTATCATTAAGATTTTTATGCTGAAATTACACAGTTTCAGTGGCCTGAGTACTGCTCTGTACATTAGGGCAGTGGGTTGTCTTAAACCTGGGACATCTTTGACCTGGGTGTGTGACTAATGGGGACAAGTGGGGCTGAGGCTCGGTAAGACATCTAACCATCGTGACTGTGAGTGGAAAGGGCCTTCTGGCTCCAGTGAGGACAGCAGATCTCCATCCAGATAAGTGCTGTTTTTACTCTACTTGGTTTCAGGAAGGATAAAGTATCTTTCATAAATATATATGTTTATTGTTTTATAATACATATTTATACCTCAGTTAAAATGATTTATGATGATAATTTTGAATTATAATAATCACATGAGATCTTGTGAGAAACCTTAAATCATCTGTCCAAAAAAGTATATTTTAGAAACTGTGTTTCTCATTTGAGGACATTTCTGTGAACAGCTTTCACCATTGCATCCACAGTGTGTGTGTGTGTGTGTGTGTGTGTGTGTGTGTATGTGTGTGTGTGTGTGTGTTGGGGTAAATGTTACTGGCTGGCAGAGGCCTTTGCTTCAGTAATGGAATTAAAATTGAGGCAGTGGCATGGATTTATGGGCAAAAGTTATGAGACAGGAGAAAATGAAAAGGACCTTCCTCTTGAGGAGATGAGCTGAGGGGAGCACAATGTTGCTGGACATCAGGCTGACCCATTAACAAAGGAGAGAGGGCAGTATTTTTTTTTTTTTCTTCTCTATTTTTTATCATTGATATATTTTGGTTTATTGTCAAGAGGTGTGTTTTCTCTATTGTGGCTCCAACTTACTATGATGGTGACTATAATTACACTCATAGGGGCTACCCTTCATTCATTCATTGTTCAGAACTGGGGATTGAAGCTTGGGCCTTTGCATTGACCTACATCTGAAACTTCCTTTTTAATTTTTCTTTTTTAATTTTGAGAGAAGGATTTGCTAAGTTGCCTAGGCTGGGCTTGAACTTGTGATCCTCTTGCCTCAGTGTTCCTGAGTGTTAAAATTACAAGTGTGTGGCACCATGCTTGTCTAGAGACCAGTGTTAATGAGGTTGCTGAGGTTGGATGGGACATGATTGATGATTATCTCAACTCTGGTTTTGCAGCTCTGGAGAAGTCCTTACAGCTAGAGGAGCAGTCTGGTTCCCATGAGATGATGCTTACTCAGGGTAAGAATAGCCTCAGTTCTGTGGAGGTTTTGATGGGATCCAGGTTGACTACAAGTTTAGGGAAATGACTGAGACTTTTATCAGCCCACTCCAGGAGGCTGTAAAAATAGGCAGTCAAATGTGCCTGCAGATCTCTTATGCTGATATCCTCAGTCTTGAAGGGAGATAAGTTAGGTTATGTAAGTTTAGGGCTGATAAACCTTGTGTTACCAGTATTTAGATAGACATTCCTTGCATCACTAACATGCCTACATGCAGAACTACTGAGCACAGCTGTGCACTAAAATTTTAAGTTAATAGAGGAGATAGTTAAGTTAATAAAGAAGACAGACATCAGGCTTTGTCCTGTTTTTAGTTCCCCAATGGGCATCAGTAAGTCTAACAGTTACTTTTTTTAAGGGGAGAAATGGTTTTTAAGTCCCTGACTATCTAAGAAGAAAGCACAAATCATGCTTCAAATATTTAGTTTGGGGGCTGGGGAGATAGCTCAGTGGTCTGAGCACCTGCCTGGAAAGTTCAAGGACTTGGGTTTGATCCCCAGAACCACTTGCCATGCTGGCCCATGCCAAGCTGGCCATTGAAACTGGGCATGGAGTCTTATGCCTGTAATTCCAGCACTGGGGAGTCTGAGATAGGAGGATTACTGCTGAGCCAAGCTGCATGGTGAGACCCTGCAGAGTGAGACCTGTACCAAATACATAAATAAATAAATAAGATTTTTTAAAAATGTAGTTTGCTCCTTGTCCCACTGTGGTGACCCTGGATAAGAAGAAAGTTTTATCTTCTTATCCAGTTTATTTTTGGAGAAATTCGATGCAAAGCTAACCTTGTCTTAATGATATTTCTGGTTTTTGAGGTCAACAAGGTTGGGAGAATGAGGAGCTAAAGGAAAATATAATTATACTTTTAATGAGTAACAGGTCCTGAGTTAAGGCCTGGGAGAGTACTTGCCTTTTCTCCTCATGGCAGTCTCTGTCTCAGAAGTCCCCTCCCCTCAAGTTTCACCAATGAAGAACTTGAGAGAAGGAAGGTTGGACATGAGCATGTGGAACAAAATCATCTCAATGATTCTGATTTGCTTGTGAGTTGAAAAATCAATTTAAAAATACTAACTCAGGGCTAGTGAGAAAGCTCAGCAGACTAAGCACCCTTTTGAGGGTAAGGCCTGGGGTTCAGTCCCTGGTACGATCTGCCATGCTATCCCTGCCCCCTAGGTGTGTCGAGCCTGTCACTGAGACTGGGTGTGGGGGCACATGCCTGTAATCCCAGCATTGAGAGGCTGAGAACAGGAGGATCACTATGAGTCTGAGCTGTATAGTGAGACCCTGTAACAAATACGTAAAAGTATTATCTCAATTTTCTCATGTAAAAAAGTCATACTTAAAGTGATAGCCCTGAAAATTTCTACTGACAATAATGAATAGTAACAGTACTTATTCCAGATCTAGAATGCAGATTAAATTTCCTTTTTCCCTATGTTCCTTACACTAAAATTAATCTTTTGCCAGATCCCCTAAATCACTTATTATCCTCTCTACAATTTGTCTCATATTTACCATGCATCTATCATTTGAATATCTGGGAAGGTAAAAGTAAAAGTATAATGTTTAATCTCTATAATATTTTCACCAATAAATGGTATATAGTCAATAAAAATATTGACTGGCTTCAACCCAGATTGATGTACCCTGCAAAACTATCTCTCAAAAATCAAAGGAGAAATGAGACTTCCATGACAAAAGAACAACTGAAGAAATTTATGGTCACTAAACCAGCTCTACAGAGTACTCTTAGGCATATATTAGAAAGAGATAATGAAGACCACAAAAACATGAACACCAATGAAAGAAACTGCCAAGCAGGGTGAGTCATTAAACAGAGGAGAAGACAGAACCAACAACAGAGAAATAACATGAAAAATATAAGCCAGTCAGTTATTACTATCAATGAAATGGTCTGAACTCATCAGTCAAAAGAAAAAAACCTGGTAGAATGGATCAAGAAACAAAATTCAACAATATGCTGCTTTCACATTTAAGGGGCCAGGGAGATAGCTCA